>JAFLJL010016929.1:0-25000 GCA_018398815.1 Conus ventricosus
GATCTCTGTTGTAGTGTGGATACTAAAAAACATGACTTGATTCAAACTTGACGCCATTTCAAAATCAAACAAAAAGGCAATGACAAGTCCCTTTTTTCACTAAATTTGTTGCAGGATTGTTTTTCGAGATGGACCATGTGATTGTAAACGGGAGGTTTCCCGTAACCACAATGTCTTCTGCAGTCAAGCAGTCGGTTTTGACTGCTCACATGGGTCAAATTGTTCTCAACACATATGTTCGCTGATGATAGGTATGATGAATGTTTTCCCCCATGAAGAAGGAAACAATCTTTTATGGCCAGGTGCAGCCGTCAACTTTCAGTACAACTTACAAAGAAAATTACAAAGCAGTGGGCAAAAAGTACAACCAATTTTGACTTTCAGACGAGCGTGAAAGATTTCAAGAAATGTTCACGTCCAGGTCTCTAATATGACTTATTCTTTCGTTTTTTAACTTTCTTCACTCGGTCTCTCTCTCTCTCTCTCTCTCTCTCTCTCTCTCTCTTCTCTCTCTCTCTCTCTCTCTCTCTCTCTCTCTCTCTCTCTCTCTCTCTCTTGTCTAACCCAGAGTACGGCGGGGTTTCAAAACTTTGTCTTGGTTATGTGTGAGGGGCGAGGTCGCCATCCTGCGGCCAAAATATCAAATGGCCCAAACGACAGAGAAATGTGGGTCAGAAGAACAGTGCTACCTCAGGTTCACATCTTTATAAGATGTGTACAAGCAGACTCAGTGTGAAATTTGCCTAAGGCGTTGAGGACTATTTCAGTTTCACATTTTTATATGTTGTGCAGCAGCAGACTGAGTGAGAACTTTGCGTGAGGAATGCAGGACTGTCACCTTCTACCTCTAGATAGTATCCACAATATGTACACAAGAAACAAAGCAAGAGATTTATCATATCAGGATGTGCATGCTTTCGTTTTGGGATGTTAATACTGGTCTCTTCGTGCCTTTGGCGTTGGTGTGTGGATTTGTGCGTATGAAACAGGGGTGGTAAAACCCTTGTTATTCCCCCTGTCCTCTCTTTGCCGTCCTCCCAGATCTGATTTCTTTCTTTCCGCTTTTCTTTTGTGCAGAGTGTATGTATGCTTTAGAGCGTGCTTGTAAGGGGAAACTTTCAAGTCATTGTCTTTACCAATAGCCTCCCCTAGCAGGTCGATAGCAATGGCTGTTCGGTGTGGTAGGTAGGGGTGGGTGGGTGTTGAGTAATATCCTGAGATGCATTTACCTATATCTCCACCTCTGCTTGACAGAAATATGGCATGCTTTGACAAAATGTAATATGATAGTTGTAGTTTTTGCATAGAATATCATTTAACGTAGGTTTTTTTGTTTTTTTTTTAACCAAAATGTGAAGCAAGGATCATAGGTGACCATGAATTCTAAGTACCTGACAATTTTGTAATATTGATTTTGTGGCTGAAAATGTTGATAACAGATTTACAGCTGTTACTGTTCAGTGACATCTCTTCTGGCATGGGATGGCTGAAAAGGTTTTAACACACTGGCGTTTACACCATTTATCATTTCACAAAAACATGATTTCGCTCGTGCATGTTCCTGCCAAAAAAATTGCTAACGTTAAAATTTATCAGAGAGAGAGAGAGAGAGAGAGAGAGAGAGAGAGAGAGAGAGAGAGAGAGAGAGAGAGAGAGAGAGAGAGAGTGAAATGCGTAATAACATAGACTCACTTGCTCCACAAATGAGTCACAAATGCACAAACCAATATTCTTTAGATCGCTTACAGGGTACACTTGTATTTAAGTCTCTGCAATCGTCAAAGCGCTTTGGTTCTTCCGCTGACAGCCACTAGGCAAAGTGTTGTTTTCAGCATTTTGTTTATAATTCCTGTTATTTCTATACAGTTTGAAGGAGACACTGACTCAATTACGGGAAAATTCACTCGTCACGTACATAGCTAAGCGTCACTTTATATATCCTGTTTCGTGTGCATATTTGTACTTCGGTTTGATTTTCAATTTCTTTCAGTACTATTTGGACTAAAGGGGGAAAAGATGCTACTGGATTTAGCCAGATTGATTAAGCCTGAAAGGTATGCCAGAATGACCGATGCCCTTCGGCGTTTTAATTTGTCTGCTCAACGTGTTCACTGCTCGTGTGGTCAGTCGGTCACAAATTCTTCACCGCACGTTTAGTCCTCGTTACTCTCGGGCAGGGACTCAACAGAGAAAGACATGGAGTTCTCGTTCTTGAACGACTTACTTCTCTTTAATGTTGTTTCTGATTGCGCTCGATTGGAAGAAGGTTCGGGAGATGGCATTCTGAGCTAGGATGGAGTCCTTGGTTTGGTTAGAAGACGGGTCTTCCATCCAGCGGAAGGGGTCTTCCACCTGAACAGAAATGATTCAGACATGGTGAGTTTCATGGAAACATGACACCTCCGCTTTCCTGTTGCCCACATTACCAAGACTTACCAGTGTCGGTTCCTCTCTCTCTCTCTCTCTCTCTCTCTCTCTCTCTCTCTCTCTCTCTCTCTCTCTCTCTCTCTCTCTCTCTCTCCTATTTTTTTTCTTTAAAGACATCAGAGCCACCATTTCAAAACCGTCATCCCAGAAGACCCACAGCTCCTCCCGTTCCTCCTCCTCCTTCCACACATCTACCCTCCCTCCTTCCACACATCTACCCTCCCTCCTTCCACACATCTACCCTCTCTCCTTCCACACATATACCCTCTCTCCTTCCACACACATACCCACCCTCCTTTCACATATATACCCTCCCTCTTCCACACATCTACCCTCCCTCCTTCCACACATCTACCCTCCCTCCTTCCACACATCTACCCTCCCTCCTTCCACACATCTACCCTCCCTCCTTCCACACATCTACCCTCTCTCCTTCCACACATATACCCTCTCTTCCACACACATACCCACCCTCCTTTCACATATATACCCTCCCTCCTTCCACACACATACCCTCCCTCCTTTCACATATATACCTCCCTCCTTCACTATATCCCCCTTTTCACACTACCCTCCCCTTCCACACATTACCCCCTCCTCACATTCCTCTCTTCACACATAACCCTCCTTTCACTCTCCCTCCTTCACAACATCTACCCTCCTCCTTCCACACATATACCTCCCTCCTTCCACACATATACCCTCCCTCCTTTCAACACTACCTCCCTTCCACATCACCCTCCCTCCTTCAACACACCTTATCTACCCTCTCTTCCATACATCCCCTTTCACATATTACCTCTCGTCCACTACCTTCACTCACATATACCCTCTCCTCACACTACCTCCTCCTCACAATCTACCCTCCCTCCTTCACACATCTACCCTCCCTCCTTCAACACATCTACCCTCTCTCCTTCCACTCACATACCCTCCTTCCTTCCACACCATACCTCCTCCTTTCACATATATCTCCCTCCTTCACACACATACCTCCTCTTCCACACTCTCTCCCCTGTCCACACATATACCCTCTCTCCTTCAACATTCCCTCTCCTACATCACCCTCTCCTTCCACACATTACCCTCCCTCCTTTCACACATCTACCCTCCTCCTTCAACACATCTATCTCTTTCATCACATCCTCTTCCTTCCACACACATACCCCCCTCCTTCACTTTCCCCCTCTTCCACACATACCCTCCCTCCTTCAACATCTACCTCCCCTCCCCACATTCCTCCTTCCACACACATACCCTTAACACCTCCTTCCACACATTACCTCCCTCCTTCCACACAATACCCTCCTCCTTCCACACAAAACCTACCCCTTTCCATATACCTCCTTCCACACACATACCTCCTCCTACTATAACTCCTTCCACATATATACCCTCCCTCCTTTCACACATCTACCCTCCCTCCTTCAACACATCTCCACTCCCTTCCACACATATACCTCCCTTCACAATTATCCCTCACACTATACCTTCCTTCACACACATACCCTCCTTCCTGACTTTCACATCTATACTCCCTTCCACAACTACTCTCTTCCACTCACATACCCTCCTCCTTCCACACATCTCATCTCTTACTCCTCCTCTCTCCTTCCACACACATACCTCCTCCTTCCAACACATACCTCCTCCTTTCACACATTACCCTCTCCTTCCACACACATACCCTCCTTCCTTCCACACACATACCCTCCCTCCTTCACACATCTACCCTCCCTCCTTTCCTATACCTCTCTCTTACTCACATCCCTCCTTCCACACACATACCTCTCCTCCTTTCACATATATCACCCTCCACATACCTTTCAACAATATACCCTCCCCTTTCCACACACACCTGCATCACACACACACATTCTCCTCCTTCCACACATTTCCTCCTTTCCCTTCACACATAACCTCCCTCCTTCCACACACATACCCTCTCCGTCCACTCACATACCCTCCTCCTTCCACACACATACCCTCCTTCCTTCCTTCACAAATACCCCCTCCTTCCACACACCTCCCTGCTTCACACACATTACCCTCCTCCTTCCACTCACATACCCTCCTCCTTCCACACACATACCTCCTCCTTCAACCACATACCCTCCTCCTTCCACACACATTTACCATACCCTCCTTTCAAAACATCTACCCTTCCTCCTTCACACACTACCCTCCTCCTTCCACTCACATACCCTCCTTCCTTCCACTCACACATACCCTCCTTCCTTTCACACATTTCCCTCCTTCCTTTCACACATACCCTCCTCCTTCCACTACATACCTCCCTTCCTTCACACACATACCTCCCTCCTTCCACACAATACTTTTCTTCGCACACATACCCTCCCCCTTCCACACACATACCCTCCCCTTCCACACAGATAACCCTCTCCTCTTTCAACAACACACACCCTCCTCCTTACACACATCCTCACTCCTTCCCCTACCTTCCTCACACATATCCCTCCTTCCTTTCCCCACAATACCTCCCTCCTTCCACACACATACTCTCTCTCCTCCACTCACATACCCTCCCTCCTTCCACACACATACCCTCCTTCCTTCCACACAATACCCCCTCCTTCCACACACATACCTCCCTCCTTCACACACATACCCTCCTCCTTCCACACACATACCCTCCCTCCTTCCACACACATACCCTCCCTCCTTCACACACATACCCTCCCTCCTTCCACACACATACCCTCCCTCCTTCCACACACATACCCTCCCTCCTTCCACACACACTACCCTCCCTCCTTCCACACAATACCTCCTCTCCAAACATACCTTCCCTTCAACATACCCTCCTCCTTCCACTCACATACCCTCCTCCTTCCACCACATACCTCCTCCTTCCACACACATACCCTCCCTTCCATTCCACACATATACCCTCCTCCTTCCACACACATACTCCCCTCACACATACCTCTCTCACACACATACCTCCTCCTTCCACACACATACCCCCCTCCTTCCACACACATACCCTCCCTCCTTCCACACACATACTTCTCTCTATCCACAACATACCCTCCCTCCCTTCATCCATACCTCTCCTTCCACACACATACCCTCCCTCCTTCCACACACATACCCCTCTCCTTCCCCTACATACCTCCCTCCTCCACACATACCTTCCTCCTTCCACACATACACTCCCTCCTTCCACACACATACCTCCCTCTTCCACACACATACCCTCCCTCTTCCACAACATCCCTCTCCACCACCCTCCTTCCAACACAATACCCTCCTTCACACCACATTACCCTCCCTCCTTCCAAATCACACCCTCCTTCATACTCCTTCCACACATACCCTCCCTCCTTCACCACATACCTCCCCTCCACATCTCCCTTCCACCCACATACCTCTTCCTTCCACACACATACCCTCCTTCCTTCCACACACATACCCTCCCCCTTTTCACACACATATCCCTCACCATCCCTCTCACACACATCCTCTCTCCTTCCACACACATACCCCTCCCAATCCTCCCCTTCCACACACATACCTCCTCCTTCCACACAAATACCCTTCCACACACCCTCTCCACACAACCCTCCCTCTTCCACACACATTTACCTCTCTCCTTCCACACATATACTCCCCTCCTTCCCACACATACCCTCCTCCTTCCCCACACATACCCTCCTCCTTCCACTCACATACCCTCCCTTCCACACATACCTCCCTCCTTCCACACAACTCCTCCTTCCACACACATACCTCCTCCTTCCACACACTCTCTTCCAACATACCTCCCTTCCACATACTCTCCACACACCTCCCTCCCCACACACATAACTCTCTCCTTCCACCACACATACCCTCCTCCTTCCACACACATCCTCCCTCCTTCCACACACATACCTCCCTCCTTCCACACATACCTCTCTCCTTCCACACACATACCCTCCCTCCTTCCACCACATACCTCCTCCTTCCACACACATACTCCTCCTTCCACACACATACCTCCCTCCTTCCACTCACATACCCTCCTCCTTCCACACATATACCTCCCTCCTTCCACACACATACCCTCCCTCCTTCCACACACATACCCTCCCTCTTCCATACACTACCTCTCCTTTCACCTCTCCTTACACCATACCCCCCCTCCTTCCACACATACCACCTTCCACACACTACCTTCCATCCACACATACTCCCCTCCTTCCACACATACCTCCTTCCTCCATCCACTTTCCACACATACCCTCCTTCCTTTCAACAAAATCTACCTCCTCCACTTCCCACCACTTCCCACACACTCTCTCCTTCCACTCACATACCCTCCTTTCCCTTCCACACACATACTCTCCCCTCCACCTCCCTCTTCCACACACATACCCTCCTCCTTCCACACACATACTTCTCCTATCCAACACATCTCTCCTCTTCACACACATACCCTCCTTCCTTCCACACACATACCTCCCTCCTTCCACACATATACCTCCCTCCTTCCACACACATACCTCCTCCTTCCACACAAATACCCTCCCCTTCCAACACACATACCTCCCTCCTTCAACACCTCCTCTTCACACACAACCCTCCCTCCTTCCACACACATTACCTCCTCTCCTTCCACACACATACCCTCCTCTTCCACACAGTCTCACTCTACATACCTCCCTCCTTCCACACACATACCCTCCTTCCTTCCATCACAAATACCTCCCCTCCTTCCACACACATACCTCCCTGCTTCACACACATACCCTCCTCTTCCACACATACCTCCCTCCTTCCACACACATACCTCTCTCCTTCCACACATCTCATTTACACCATCCCTCCTTCCACACATATACCCTCCCTCACAACTATCCCATCTTCCACAACTACCCTCCCTCCTTCCACACATTTCCTCTCCTCCTTCCACAACATACCTCCTCTTCCACACATATACCTCCCTCCTTCACACATCATACCCTCCCTCCTTCCACAACATACCCCTTCCACACTACTCTCCTTACACATACCCTCTTCCTTCCACACACATACCCTCCCCTTCCACACAACCCTCCCTTCCACACTACTTCTTCCACACACATACCTCCTCCTTCACACAATACCTCCTCTTCACTCCTACTCTTCCACACACATACCCCCTCCTTCCAACACATCACCCTCACCCATCCTCCTCCACACACATACCCCCTCCTTCCACACACATACCCCCTCCTTCCAACACATACCCCCCTCCTCACACATACCCTCCTTTTTCCACACATACCCTCCTCCTTCCACACACATACCCACCCTCCTTCCACACACAACCTCTCCTTCCACACAATACCCACCTCCTTCCACACATACCCTCCCTCCTTCCAACACATACCTCCTCCTTCACACACATACCCTCCTCTTACACACATACCACCCTCCTTCCACACACATACCCTCCTTCTTCACACACATACCCTCCTTCCTTCCACAACATACCTCCCTCCTCCACACACTTCTCAACTCTCCCTCCTTCCACACATACCTCCTTCCCATCCTTTCCACTTCACACATACCCTCTTCCTTCCATACACATACCCCCCCCTCTTTCCACACACATACCCTCTCTCCTTCCACACACATACCCTCTCTCCTTCCACTTACATACCCTCCCTCCTTCCACTCACATACCCTCCCTCCTTCCACCCTCAACCGGTATTATTGCACCAATGCCACCACATTATTTCACTTATGACAATGGTCATCATCCTATAGTACTGTAGATCTCACTTATGACAACGATCATACTCCATCATTTCCTTTATTCCCCCCAACTGGCATTATCATACTAAGGCCAATACATTATTCCACTTTTGAAAATGACCATCATCCTACACTACTGTGGATCATACTTATACCATGACAATGATCATCATCCATCAATCATTCACCACCTCCTTCATTCCCCCAACTGGCATTATTACAACAATGCCACAACATTATCCCATTTATAAAACAACGATCATCATCCTATAGTACTGTTGATCTCAAATGATCCATGATCATCGCCCATCAGTCATCACCCCACCCTCCCACCCACCCCCACCCCACCCCTACCTCCACCCCCTTTTTCCCCCTTCCTCAACCGGCAATATTATAATAATGCCACCACATTCTTTCACTTATCAGAATGACCATCATCCTACAGTACTGTTGATCTCACTCATGACAATTTTCATCACCCACCAGTCATTGATATTTTCCTTTATTCCCGCGACTGGCACTATTGTACCAATGCCACTACATTATTCCACTTACATGACAATGATCGTCATCCTATAGTACTGCTGATCTCAATGATAACCCATCAGTCACCGAGATTACTGTCATCCAGTGAACACCTTCATACTGCTGTCAAGACCGACCCCTGGAGGTCTGCCCTGACAGGATCGGTCTAGGTGGGAGTGAAGGGAGTGACTGACCTCACACGCCCCGCAAGAGACCACACAATAAAGATTACGATACAACACCCCATTTATTCACACCAACATACACAGTCATAAATAAGCATTCCAACACACACAACATGCACAATCACAATCAAGCATTCCAACACACACAACATGCACAATTATAAATAAACATTTCACCATACGACGTACACAATCACAATCACAGCATTTCAACACATATGACATATACACAATTATAAATAAACATTTCCAGCATCCATCCCTTCCCACACCATGGAGTGCCTCCACACCCCTGCCTCTCCAAAGTCTACTGGGAGCACCCTGTCGCACTAGGTGCTCCAAACCGGGTCGGTTCTTGAAGAGAGTCGTTCAAGGCCGACACCCTTGACACGCACAAGCAGACAGTGAAGAGCGCGTCCTGGGGGGGGGGGGGGGGAACGTGGCGTCGTTACTGGAGGTCCTGGACGGGGATCAGGGCCGGCCAGTCAAAACCACGGGCTTTTCTACCAGAACGTGGTCCCGACCAGTGCGTGATCCCAACCAGCGCGCGGTACCAACCAGAGCGTGGCACCAACCAGCGCGTGGCACCAACCAGTCCGCGGTCCCGACCAGAGCGTGGCCCCAGCCAGCGCGTGGCACCAACCAGTCTGCGGTCCCAACCAGAGCGTGGCCCCAACCAGCGCGTGGCACCAACCAGTCCAGGCTCCGGGTGAAGCCCCCGGGAGGGGGGGAAAGGTAGCTGGGAGGAGAGAAGAAAGGGAGGGAAGGAAGGGCACTGGAACCCCGCCGTCAGTACAATCTGACCCATGCTGTTAAATCCTAACAGCCACTCGCATGATGGGCGAGGGGAGGTCTACTAAATACACCAACAACACCAGCTCAACACAGACCTGAGCATAACACAGTAAACCAATCAAATCAGGAATGTTCGTTAAAGTCTTCTCACACGAAGCAGGTAAAAGACTGCATTAAATCAACAGGCTATAAAACAAATATGAATTATCTTCACCCTTCTCTCACTCACGTTTAACAATTTCCTTTCTTAGGAAATAAACCAACACAGCGACCATCGCTTTATAACTGCCACCACATTTGCAAATAATAATTCAACGGCATAATTGTCACATTTTATAGCCACATTTCAAAATAACACAAATCTCCAACCACGCATCCGAACGACAAATCATGCGTACGCACGCTCGCGAACATAAAACTCGTTCTCCTTGCACACACAAACAGACGGTGGCCGAAGGATAAGAGTCCGGCGAATGTGACAAGGGCGGACGAGCGAGACCAAGCAAGTACCAACCCTGAATCACCAGGTCTCTCCCATCCCCACCGACTACCGCATCACCAGATGCATAAACAGGAGAAAGAATTTTGGATATAATTTAGAATGGCCAGGTTAAAGATTGAATTAACCAGAGAAAAAGGTCTCAAACAATATTTCTCTTACAATTTTTAAAAACAAAAAAAAATTTGCGCAAAAGAGAAAAAACCCGCTAAAACAACAAACCAAAACAAAAAAACCACAAAACTGGGTTTTCCAGCTACCCGTGGGTGCCCCGAAAGGGGGTCAAACGCTCTCTCTCCCCTCTGTCCAGTCGGGGGAAGAGGCGAGATGCGGAAAAAGAATAGTGATTTTCCCCCCCACAGGCCGACTGTAGGAATTGAAATCCCGACGTACCTTCGACGAAAATGAAAAAAACCCCAAGACCGGAGCAGGGCTCCCAGAACATCTTCCGCTCGAGGCAAGCTAACCCCCCTCAGCGATGGGGGCCAAAGGGGGAGGTACCTTTAGGTCTACCCCCTTTGGGTCATCCCTTTGGGTCTTTTCCCTTTAATCTTTTCCCTTTCAGGTCTTTTCTCTTTTTAAGTTTGGGGATGGGGTTAGTACCCTAACCCTACCCTACCCCCTAACCCTACCCCAACCCTCCCCCAAAAACCCAAACCCCAAACCCTTCCCTAACCCTAACCCATCCCAACCCCCTATCCCCAAACCGTATCCCGACCCAAACCCATCCCTAACCCTATCCCTATCCCAACCCCTATCCCAAACCCATCCCGACCCCCCCTACCCCTAACCCAACCCACCATCCCAACCCTACCTATCCCTAACCCTATCCCAAAACCCTAACCCTAACCCTAACCCTATCCTAACCCATACTAAACTTAACAGAATAGCCGGGAAAGGGAATGACTTAAAGGGAATGACCAAAAGGGAATAGCCCAAAAGGGAATAGACCTAAAGGGAATGACCAAAAGGGGCCGCCCCCCGCCAACAGCCCGCTAATCAAGAGGGCAATTCAAACAAAAAGAAATAAGCACGTGCGACAGGTAAAAAGCAGGCGAGAGCCGATGCAGAAGTTCGAGGAAAGGTCCCAACCCAAACCCGTGCCCTGCGGGATGAAAAGCAGGGGCAGTGAATTGAGAGAAAGAGGAGGGAGAGAGAAGAAAACCAAAACGTGACTGAACTCCCCCAAGGTCAACCGCACCACAAGCCACACTAAGGGCGGAGAAAACAAAAAATGTTTTAAAACCCCGTTTGCTTACCCCCGATTTTTTGGGCAAAAGGGGCCAAAAGCCCCTTTTCCTGTGGCGGAAGAGAGGAGAGAAAAAGGGGAAATCCCCCGGGGAGACAGCAGACGACAGAGAAGAGAGAGACAGAGAGGACAGACAGAAGACAGGAGGGGGCGACAGACACACACAACACCACAACACAAACACACTCTTTCTCCCCCAAATTTAAATCAAAAAAACCGAAAAACTTTGTACAGGGGGGCTGAAACCTGACACTTAATTTACGGCCCCGGGGAGTTTGCACCTGCCTGCGCTGTAAACGAAGACACTCGGCGGGTTGAAAACCCCATGCATCAAAAAATGATTGCCACGTCGACACCCCCGAATCGAGGCTGCGCGGAAACACTGGGGTCCCATTGTTGTTGGACTTTTGAACAAAAAGGCTGTGTTTTTTTGCGTTGTTGTGACCACTGGTTTTATTTGTGTTTTTTAAAAATGGCAAAACGACTGAAAACGGGTTTGTTATTCGGGCCCCAAGTTTTATTTTAATGCATTTTAAACCGGAGTTTTTTTTTAGAAACGAAAAAAGTGAACAAATCCCTTTGGAAAAAAGGGTATCTTAAAGGTTTGTTGTTCAAGAAAATAAAACAAGATGTAGCTTTTTTTAATACTGTTTGACTATTGAGAATGGTTCCTTATTATAAAGGGCCGCATGTTGAAATTTGGGCCGGCAAAAAAACCATCCGCGTTGATTGTGGGGTTTTGAAAGCTAAAGCCATGTTTAAAAAACATGGCTTTTTTTTAAAAGGGGGAGGAAACAGGGCTGACGTATGCAAAAAAACTTTATTTGAAACATTTTTGCTGTTCCTCCCAAGTAAAAAATGTTCTCATTTTTGTATTAGACTTGTTGATTTTTAACTACAATTCATTTTTCATGTGGCAAGCTGATCTGTTTTAAGATGTTTTACTTTTTATTTTTTTTAAATTCTAACCAGTTCATCCCCTTAAAAGTGTCCCTTAGAAACTGAAGGGCGTTTTCGAAGGTTCTGGCAACAAACAGTAGGGTTAGGCCCCTTTAGTACATCACCATTGGAGAGGAGTATTTTTGGGCCAGCACATTTTCATAAAATGCTTCAAATATACAATGAGGGATGTACTTTACGGCATTAGAGCCGCCATAATTGCGAAACTCGCAAAAGCAAGTTGAAAGCGTCCTCCCACGACGTAAGATCTATTTTTAGATACCGCTCCCCGCTGGCCTGGCATTTTGCCACATTGATCCCTAGAAAGCACCCAAGAATCGGGGTCCAGGCGCTCCCCTATTGACCTAGAAAGCGCGGGGCCCTACCATGACGTAAGATCTTTTTTAATCCCCTCCTGCGGAGGGTCGGGTTTTTTTAGAGTTGACGCCTGAATTTACCAAGCACTTCATGCTTTGTATATTTTGCTGGTTACTGGCTTCACGCTTCCTTCAACGCCCTGCTTAACTTTTTTGGCTGCCGCACACACACCCGCCCCCCCACCCCCACCCCACGCCGCACTCCCCCCACCCCCCCCCCCGCAGCACGTCCTCCCACCCCCACCCCACGCCGCCCCCTCCCACCCCACCCCCGTTTTACCCCAACCAACTCCCACCCCCAAGTCCCCCCAAATTCTTAATTAATTTTTTAATTTTAAATTTTTCTTAAAGTTCTTAAAAAGTTTTTTGATTAATTTTTTTAATTAAGTTCTTGATAAAGTTCTTAATAATTTCTTGAAAGTCACCCTTTTAATAAACCAATTTCTTTTTAAATTTTATTTTATAATTACAAAAAATACAAGCTATTTTTTTTAATTTTAAAAATAGTAGATGTCAAATATACACACACGCCCAAAAAACGTGTCATCTTTTTGGATGTCTTGCTCCGTTTCTCTAGATCTTAAGGAAGGTCTTACATCCGAAAAACCCGCTTAAACAATTGGGGTCTTAAAATTGTCTTTTTAGATCCTTCTTTATTTTTGACTTTATCATTTTAAAATACGCCTGTCTTTTTTATAAAAAATTAAATTAAGTTTTTAAAATATTTTTCCCTTTAAAAAATGGATAAAAAATGAGCTTTGTTTTGGGGGTTTTGGGCGTGCAGTTTGTTCGGCTTCTTTTTTTAGGGTGAGATTGTTTGGGCCCCTTGTTTTTGCCAGCGTTGTTTATAATTTTTTTAACCGTAATAACAGCCCCGCAGCAGCAAGGGCCCCAAAAAATGGCACAGTTTTAAGTTAAATATACCTGAAGATTTGGGCCCTTTGATCACATGGAGTTTTTATAGCTGGCTTTGAATCAATTTGTTCGGGGTTGGGGCGTTTTTTTTCATAGATATTTTCGTAACATTAATTTTTTTTTGTTGCCCACCTGCAAATTTTTTTTCCTGCTTCAACACGCCCGGGATTTTAAGGCTCCCCTTTTTCAGCGTTTTCTGCTGTTTTTCTGGCTTGGTTACTTTTTCCCCCTGATTCAGTGTTTTCTGTTTCTGCTGATTTTCCAGCTCGTTTTTTTGAAGGAAACAAAATCTTTGTTTAAAAAGTTTTTAACCCATATTCGGGCGATAAAAATGTTCCAAATTTGTAGTATGATCACACCCTAGAATCTAATGACTTTGTTAAAACTGGATCTGCTTTAAAATCATACTAAGTCTTGTTCAGAATCAATGGACAAATCTACTGAAGTTTGTGTACAAAAAAAACCTTTTTGCCCAACGTTTTCACCATTCAGCCCCCGGGCTTCATCCCTTTTTATGTATTTAAAAGTCTTTGGCACACTTAAATCTTTTTCAATGCTGAATTCATTTTTCCGAGGAACTGTTTTGTTTTCCCCCCATGCTGCCAAAGAATACACCTTTCTTTTGGGCATAAAGCTTGATCATAAATTTGGGTCTTCAAATTTCGGGGTTTGGGCCGCCGGAGGATAGTCTCACTTTTCATTTTTTTTTAATAATTAAATTTTTTTTTTTATAAAAATAGACCGAAAAAACGTGCAAACCTGTAACCATTTCTTTTATTGGAGGCCTAAGGTAGATACCAATGCTTCGAAAAAGCTTTTAAGAATTAAAACCAGCAAACTGGAAAAACTAATTTTGGGATTCAGCAAAGCTAATTGCTATCATTGCAGCTTCGTTTGCCACAAAAGTTTTTCTAGTTAAGAAGGAAAATTTTTCCGGACAATATAAATATGTAAGAAAAAAATACATTTTAAAAAGGCTTCACCGTAATGATGATGGGGGCGGCGCGTGGTTAATGCGCTCGCTTTAGTGGAAATTACGCATTTAGTAACTGCGAATGAAGGCGAAAAAAAGACAAAAAAAAATTGGAGCAACTACTCAGCACAAATCGCTAGAAACAAGAATTGAGCATTAGATTTTTTTAAATTTTCAAAATGAAAAAACAGGGACATCAGCTTACACATTAAAGAGTTGATCAAGCAATTTAAAAAAAATTTTATTTGTAACGGCAAACCATCGAGACATTCCCCCAAAAAAATTTGCGACTTTTATCATCCATCAAAAAAAAAATGCAAGAAATCGCGTTTTTTTCCTTTTGGGTAACCGTCGTGTTTTTTGTTGGCCAAAATATTGGCTGAATAAAAAATGAAAAAAAATCTATTATTCCCCAAAAAGGAATTAAAAAGGGATCCAGCAACAAAAAGCTAAGCGAAGCGCTGGACTGAAAAAAACAGCAAAAAAGGGTTATCTAAAAAGGTTTTGGCAAATTTTTTTTCCTGCGCCGGGCGAATACAGAACCCCCTTTTTTGGAACACAATACCGACGAACCCTTTTAAATGGACCTTTTATATTTACCCCGAAAGATTAGACAAAAAGATTTAAGTACGCACTCACACTTTTGACATGGCTTAAAGATACAAAGATGCAAACCTTTAACACAAAAGATGCTTCTCTTTTGCGTTCCCCAAAGCTTATACCAGCGAGGCCCCTAACTTACCCTCGCATGTTTAAAGTTGAAGGGAAAAAAATTTTAAAGGCCAAGTGAATCAATTATTGTTAAAACACGAGTTACTTTTAAGGGGCTTCCCGGGGTTCCAGATCACGGGCTTTAGTTGAAAATTTAAACAAACTTTAGCCGAAAATTTTCCCTCCAGTATCCCCAGAGAGCTGATTGAAAATTCTCGCAAACGAATGGGTTAAAGACTGCCCCTCATTTTCCCCAAATGAATAATGAAAAAATTTAAGGGGTTTAAAAACCAGTACAAGAATCAAAAAAAAAACAATAAATGTGCGAAGACTCCAGAAACAACCAGCAACTTTTACCTTTTTTGGTTTAAAAGTAAGGTACCTTTATTTCCCGGGGGAACAGAAGGGGACCTGCCAGGGAAACCGATCCATTTTGGGTGGGGGACCATATAAATAAAAAGAATTGTAAAAATAAATCCGCCCGTGATTTTTTAGGGAAAAAATGAAACCACAAAAAAACCCAGCCCTCAAAATCTTTTTGAAAGAAGAATCGATAACCCCCAACACATTCCGCTTTAATTAATTTACGGTTCCCAGTCCCCCGATTGCATATGAAAACTCGGTTTAACCACCGTTTTTGTTTGTTCTATCAATGACTTCTTTTTTTTTACAACCTTTGTGTTGTCTCAGTAGTTTAATGGGGTTTTTTCTTGCAGAGAAAGTTTTATTGCCAAACAATGCTTCTTTGAAAATTTCATGTGATTGTTGACTGCAAAAAACCGGCGAGTTTTTCCCTTTGCTTTCTTAATGATTTTCTCCGGGCTCGAATATGTACATTTCGATTTTAACCCCCACTACTCCTTGTCCCTTTCCGAAAATTTCATCCTTTTCTTTCCAAAAACCTTCTTATTAGAAATTTTAATGAAAAAGGCGAATTTTTGGGGTAATCAGATGTGTCGTCCCATCCTGCTGCCCTTTAGCCCACTTCGGTTTCCATTCTTTTAGATGTCTTCAGTGGGTACTAAACAAAACTATCTGTATTGTGTAAAGTATCGGGGATCGGGAACGAGGGCTTAAAAGTATCATAAAGAAACTCTAACCAAAAGCTTTGATAATCTAAAACAGTAAACCCAAAAAATACAGGTTTGTCCAATTTTGAATTTTTTTTTTTTCTCTTTCAAAAAGGGTTCATGAAACTTCAAGTCTTGTTTATTTGGTTTAGAATCAGTTAATTGCTTGTTCCTTGGTGCCCAATTACTCTTTGCGCTTGTGCGGATTCTCCTAGTTTTTCCCAAAAAACGCTGTTTTTCAAAAACTGAAAAAGTCTTTTTCAAAGCATCTGTGGTTTTATTTTGAAAACAGGTTTTTCATGATTGGTTTCAAAAACGTTCTTGATCAAAACAAAAAAACGTTTTGAACAGCTTTAACTTAAAAACCGGGGTTTCTTAAATAAAATTGTAAAAGTCGTAATGACAGACAAAATTTTTTTTTGCGCGAAGATTGGGCACAGTTTGGGTGCTCTCTTGGATCACTTTAGACTTTCTGCTCTAAGGGATAGTCTTTTTGCAGGTAGGGAGTTCATGGGGTATTCAAAGCAACTTCTAGAATAAAGCCACCGTGTCAGCTTTAAAAATGTTCAACCACTTTAAATGCCTTTTGAATTTTTATTGGTCGCCGCCGTGTACATTTTGAAGTTACGTAATGAAGGGATTGCGCCATAGCCCAACCATACAATTGTTTGCATCTAAAAAATGAGATAGAAACCTTTTACTGGATCATAGCGTCCAAGATTTGTTGTTTGCTTTCGTAATGATCGACCCTTTTAATTCCTCCACGCAATCCGTTTCAATCTTTTAATCATTGATAGGTCAGACAATAAATAATCTGTACCCCAAAAAAAAACTTAAGAAAGCGCCCCAACTCCCCGGGCGAGAAATGAATGCGGGGGGACCCAGGCTATAAGTTCATCGGTCTTTCTAAAATTTTTCAAAGACGTCCGCCAACAAACTACATACCATCAATAGAGTCTGATAGCTCCAGTTTTAAATCTAACTTTGCCACCTTCTTGAGCTCTGGTAATCGAGTCGCTGATTTCCTTTCCAAAAGACAAGAAAAGAACGCGCCTTTAGGGGAAAGTGTACTTCAAAAACCCTTTTCCCCCAACGTTCATGTACTCAAAAGGGGGTAAACGCCCTTTTAACAAGAGTTGAGAAAAAATATTCTTCGGTTATGGGCAGGCTTTAGGACATACCGTCCCTCAATAACCCCCATCATGTGTTGATGATCATAAAAAGACATTTTATTTAAAAAAAACCCCAATTACTTTTCTGATGACTGTGCAATCATGCAAACCTGAAGGCGCTGGTTACGCTGCATTTAAAAGGGTGAGAGTAAAAACCTCGCAATTTGTGAAAGAAACAGGGCTTCCTTTTTTGGGTTTAAAATTTTGTTGAAGATTGCATTTTTTATGCCCGCTCCTCTGAACTTTCCGCTAAGTGACAGGGTCTTTTTACTGTGGGGTTTTACACTTTGGGTTTTAGCTCTAAACCGCAAACCCAAAAATGCGGCTGATCTACTTTGTTGGGCTTCGGGCGCCTTTATGTTTTTCAAAATTTAGATTTTAAACGGCTTTCGCCTTGCGCAGTTTTTTTAAGAAGTTTCTGCAGCTTCCGGCCCCTATATAATTCGGGTTTCTGAATAAACCCCATCCAACCTAACAAAAATGAAGGCAAATGAACAAACTGATATTACTCATTAAGACTGTTTTTCGAAGTTTTTGTGGGGGCTGGCCCTTTTATAAGGAACAATAGCGACTCGAATCTGCGTAAACACGTATGGACTTTTTTGAAACCTTTCCCGTTCTTTAAAATACTTTAGATCCTGGCGGGGGGGTAGTTAGTTCGTCTTACAGTCTACAGACTTTTTCAATGTTTTATTGTTTACTTTCGGGCTTGCACAGATGAATTCTTGTTTAAACTTTTCTGCAGAATTCTTTTTTGTTATGTTTTTTTTAAGTATGCGCCAATAATTGCTCATTGTGCTTTCAATGTGTAATGGGGGGGCCCCCGCTGGCAAAACATTTGGATTAAGCCACTGACTTTTGGCTGGGTTTTGCCATTTTTTGGACTGTTTTTTGACACTTTAATTGGCGCCAAATTTGTTTTTCATCCCATGTGTATACTTAACATTTTTTTGGGTTGTTTTGTTCTTCAAAAATGATCAATTTTGGGCTACACTAACAGGGAAAAGGTATTCCATTGAAGTTAAAATTGGGTATTGCCGATAGTTAGTCCCTCTTTTGCGTGTTCGCGGACATGATGCAGCCTTGGGAACACACCCATGAAACATTTTTGTTGAATTTTTTTTGTTTTTAAACGCTCTCTTTAAAAACCCAAATCCCGAGGTACGGAAGTAACCTTTCCACAAACGGGGCATATTAGCCTGTTTTAACAAACTCTAAACTTTTGCCCCTGACCAACCAAACCCCTTTATTTTTCTTTTCAGCGGCAGCTCAAAAGTGTAAGCAGTTCGTTTCCCCCCAACCCCGGGGTTAAGTCATTTTTGGAAAGAAATTGTTGGTTTTGTTAGACCCAGACTTCTAGATTTTTTTCATTTATTGTTACTAGTCATTTAAAAAAACCAAAATTACTTTAATGGGGGTCTTTGTTGTTTTTTCGGGAAATTGAAAAATTGCATGAACAACACTTGCCTGTACTTTGTTGGGTCAAGACTTTAAATCAATATCATTCGTGCTCTTGTAAACGCTCTCCTCGACTTCCTTCAAACTTCGCTTGTCCCCTTTATATACTTAGCCCGCTGCTTTCTTTCTAAGCCAAAATATTTATTTTTAAAATTTAAAAAAAATACAACGGCTTGCAGAATCAATCAACGGTCTTTTTGCGCTTGGGCTCTAAACTAAAGTATAAACACCTTTTTGGGGTTGTTTAAATTTAGCTGTTTGAACAGGTTTAAAGTCTGTTTCTTTTTTAAGCTTCCCTTTTTTTTCTGTTTCGGGTCTGGCTGTTTAGAAAAACTTGCCCCGCCTTTCTTGAAACAAACTTTTTTCTTTTGTAGTCATCAAAATCGGCCTGTAAACGATTAATTCTTTATCCGGTTTTTGAGTCAAAAGCGCTTTATTTTTGCTTTAAAAAAAAACTAAGTTTGCCGTTATTTTTGACCCTAGCTGTGTGCTTTTGGGTTTTTTTTTTTTAATTTTTTTGCCCCCCGCACTTTCAGCATGAACCAGGCCGAGAGCTAAGACAAACCCCCTAGAGGTAAAGCGCGGGTGCGCCTATGCCCGTTGTAAGAACCAACCTCGTTTCCCGCGATAGAGCACTTTTAAATTGTGCCCTATTAACATAGTAAAACATTAAAGGCGCAGAATACCTTTGTTTTTGGTTTTTTTCTGTATTTTGAAAGGTCTTTCCTAGTACTTCTGCATTTGGTAATGTTGGTTAATTGAAGGTTTTTTTTTAGGGCTTTTCTACATCCTTTTTTTTTGGCGGGGCGAGCAATTTGGAAAACCTGAACGGGAAAGCTTTTTATAAAATAAAAAAAATTTAGTATACTACAGTTTCTAATCTGTTAGCTTCAAATTCGCTGCGATCTATAATAAAAACAAATGTACAATTAAACGGTTTATCAGCTTCCTTCTTTTCAATTTGAATTTTTATTAGTCTTCACAGTTTTTTCCCCCCCTTCCAGCAATGTTTTTCCTCTGTTGACCTTTTGGGAAAACCTAAACCGATTTTGTTGTTTAAAAAACATAAGCCTAACAGTGAAGATGTAAACTTTTGACACAAGGCAACTTTGGATTTCTACACCTCCCGCCCCCAAACAGTTTTTTTATTTCATCAAAATGCGAAAGGTTTAAGCCCCCTAGCTAATTTGGGTTTGGATGCCTCAATCGAACTTGTACTTTCGTTATTTTTTTGGGTTAAAAAACTTTTACTTCCTTTTTGAATGGTTTTTTCATCTCAACAGCAATAAAATACCTTTTTAAACGATCTTGCTGAGACGCAAAACTAAAATTCCATATAGTGTCTGCCCTGTTCCAGGGAAATTTGTTTTACACCTTGTAATTATTACTATTTTTTGACCATATTGGTGCCCAACACCTTGCTAAATTTAAATTCTAACAACTAAATTTAACGAGATTCAGAAATGCTGTACTTTTCTTCGGCGTCTGTTTATTTGTAACACGTTTGTATTCATTAAAAGAGTTGGACAACTTTTTTAATGCCCCTTTAAAGTTGGCGCATGCCTTTTAACAACTCAAAATCTAGGGGGAAAGGAAAAGCGATAAACCAATACCATAACTTACGCTAAACCTTTTGCTCTTTAGCCCTGAGGGGGTTCGCCCTATTCAAGTTTTTGCTTTTTTTCATTGCCGATTCCTTGAAACGCAAGATTTCCCTTTATTCCCGGTTTGCCCAAGATCAAATAGGTTTAAAAAAAGTTGCATTGTGTAAAGAAAATATTTTTTTGCCCTCATTTTTTTTAAAAAATTTTTTTAACGATTTTCCCGCCCCAATTCGGAAACGTCCCGTTTTGGGGCGTTGTTGAATCGGTACTATTTTAAAGTAAGACCCGCAGAGCCCGGCACAATCACGCATCCGCTCCTAGGTCTGGAAATTTGACAGTAAAAATTTTATCTGATCAAAGTAATGGGTTATTTTGGAACGTAATAGTCCGCTTATTTTTCCCTTCAGCCAAAGGGCTCTTTCAGTTTTTTATGCGGGTTAAGAACGAGCCTATGTTTGCTGCGCCATTTTTTGAACAAAATAAAAAGTAATTATTTAAAAACAGGCAGGAATTTAAAAAGAAGATTAGATGTTTTGATCGTGGAGACGAATGAGTGATTCCCCTTTGGGGGCGGCATCGCTCAGGGCTCTCATTTTCATGTGAATTTTCAAAATGGGGTACATTACCCAAAAATCGGTATAAATTTTAAAAGAAAGTAAGGTCGATCATTATACCAAAGTTTTTGCCAAGAACCTCCCCAATTTATAACCCCAATGATTTTTAAGTAAAAGAGACCATTTTTTTGTGAGGAGGAACCAAAGGGAAAAAGTTCAGCTTACAACTAAAAAAACCCATCAAAGTTTTTTTCCGGGGTTCAATTAAAAAAACTCTGTGAAAGTCAAAATCGCCTTGGCCCTTTTTAGGGCCAAAATTTAAAGGGGGGAGCTTTTCAAATTCAAAACACACTGCAAGAAATCCCAACAGATAAACCAAAAGCAAAAAATGGAAATTAAAGGGAAAAAAAAACAATCAGCAGGGGAATTAAAAAGTATAGAAACAGAATCCATTTTTCAGAAAAAACGCGTTAAAGACTATACAATCGCCGCTACCCATGCGAGAACTAACGGCCCTTGCGTCTTAAGAACCACAAAGGCGAATTAAAAAAACAATTTAGCAAAACTAGGTGAAATAAGAGCATATAAAAAAAAGAAAAAGAAAAATCGTTGAGGGTGACGCCGCATCGTAGGGCCCCGATATTAAAAAAAGAATAACCCCAAAAACAAAAGATCTTTAACAAAAAAGATCAGCAAGACTAAATGTAACTACTAACCCAGACCAAATTACGAACCCAAATGAATAAAATAAGAGAAACTATCCGAAAAATTTTATATGGCAAAGCCAGAACGAATCCGAAAGCTGTTTAGAGAGCAAGCTCACATTGCAAGCGTTTTAAAAGCCCCTTTGGTTTTCAAAAAGCACTGGGAAAGGCTATTACAGGCGGGGTGGGTGGGTCAGTGCCTCCACCGCCATGCCCCATCTCCGCCTGATAAATCTGGGTAAAAAAACACTTGGGTCACTTTCGAGTTTATTAAAAAAAAAAGCTGGTAAAGTATAGACCTTTTTCCAGGTTATTTGGGGGATTGTTAGCTGGCTTTTTCACTGCAAGCAAAGAGTGGCTTTATGGGCCCCACTTTTGGGGATTTGTTTCTTAATATTTTGGGGTTTCTATTTATAAGATAAAGCCAATAATCCTATGCCAGTTAATCCAAGAAAAACGCTGTCTTTTCTATTCATGGTCATCGCGAACAGAGTCCGCGAGCTTTGCTGAGTCTCAAAGACTTTGGGGGTTTTGGACTTCGGGAATTAGATGACTTAAAACTTTGGGGGTTTCTTTATTGTTTTTTAAAATTTTTGGCTCAGAATTTTTGCGTTTTTTTCCCCCCCCTTCTGTTCTTTGCCGCTATAGAATTTATTATTATAGTTTATTTTTTACCTACTGGGGGTCTGAGGTCAGAACGCTGTTAAAACCCTGCCAACAGCAAGTTACTTTCGATCTTGCGTATTGTAAAACATTTTGGTACCTTTTTTAAAACTTAAGGGAAATCAACTGTAAATTAATGCGTCCTCTAAAATTTTCCAAGTAGTTTTTGTGCATCAAACCGTAGAAGGGTCGTTTGCTCGATCTTGCCTGTGCTTTCGAACCCAGCAAACACCAAACGTAAATACGAATAGAGTCGTTTTTCGTTCTATTCCCCCTTATTAGACCCTTAAATTCTAAAATAAATGTTGTCCTGCGTTTTATGCTCTTGCCCATGGACCCGATGAACATTTTGCCCGAAGAGAAAAATGTGTAAGGAGGATTCCCCGTCATATTAACTTTTTTGTGCACGCCCCAATAATAAGGGGTGCCTAAGCCATGTTAAATCGACTTTTGTCAAAGTCTGTCTTTTTAGTTTAAATTAATCGTTTTAATTCTTTAAAAGCCTTTTTGTCTATTCTGTTGCTGAATGGATTAAAAGGTTTTCATTTTGGAAGGCGCTTTCAGTTTTATTTAAAATAACGTTGAAGGTGTAAAAGAAATGAAATTTTAAAACTGACCTAACCCAAAGGATTGGTGTTTAAAGGGTCAGCTACACACTCCCCACCCAGTGGCACAAAACACAGCAAAAATTTAACTGGGTTCGATAAAAAGCATGGGATGACTGAACCAACTTTTTCGATGTGTCTTTTTTAACAGGGGGGAAGATATCGCTTAATGGGGTACTTCCTTTTTTAAAGGGGGGTTTAGTCTGGGTCACAGAAATTCGAGGGTGTCAGTTGTTATATTTTTAAGATTGTAGTGCGGCCCCCAAAAGAATTTTTGCATCAGTATTTTGAAAAGCACTCATTTTTTAATTTTTTTTTAAAAAATGTTTGTAAAAATAACAACCCAAGACCGTCCTTCGTTTTTTGAACATGCGTTTTAAAACAAATGCGAGCCAAAATGGTCGCACTCCATGAAATTTTCAAAGTTGTAGGTTTAATATAAGCAAAGCCAAAGGGAATAATAAGATTTAAAAAAATTAATAAAATGGCCAATTAGTTTGCCGTTAAACCTACCTGATGGTTATTACGGGTTTTCCGCTAAAAAGAAGCAATGAGTAAATTCGACTTCTCTCAAACTTAACAATCAAAATTTGCAAAAATGTTTTACTTTAAAACCCGAAAAAAAAAAGTAGGGTTTCTATTTTTATGGGGGGAAACAAAAGTTTGGCTTTGCAACTGACAACGGACATTCATAGTTTTTGAGTTGCGCCCGACAAAATACTTATAGGGAGAAAATCGCTCGATCTTGCATACATTCATTCTCAGTTCATTTGGGTGAGCTAAACACTGATGAAAACTTTTATGGGAAGGCCCTCTACTGTTTAAGAGCTCGGGGCCCTCGGAAAGCTGCATATTGCGATTATGAAATTAACAATTTTCCCCAATTTTAAATTTTTAAAAAAATTTGTTTGTGGGGGGTGGATCATTTAATATTAAAAAACAAAGACAAAAGGGGGGAAAATCGTAAAATGTGAAAACCTGCACATTTTTTTGGAAATAAAAAAAAAAACTGATAAAAAAAGTCCCGGGGGGCCGAAATCAGGTTTCATTAGGCCTGTAAGGGTATAACTTTTGAATTAAAAGACCTTTCAGCGTTCGGCTTTTAACAAACGGTTGAAAAACGCTTTTAGGTTTTTTAGTAATAAGTGGTGATAAAACGCAAAGAGGTTGGGACAGCAAAAAGTTTCCTAAACAAAAAACTGCGCAATCTAAGGCAAAAATTTTTTGGGCCCGTTGAATATTTAAAAAAGTTCGAAAACCTGACCTCAAATGGCATTTTGAAAACCCTATTTTAAAAGGGAAATAAAATTTGAATTCATAAGCCCTTTCTTTTTAGCCTCAAAAAAGTTTTAGAAAACATTAACTCTGGCCCTTTACAGTAAGTCTTTTGCCCCGATACCCAAGTCGGGAAAAAAATTGAAATAAAACCCTATGGGAAAAAACAGTACACCCCCAAGAAGAAACGGTTTTTTAAAAAATGTTCACAAAATTACTTCATTCCCCAAATAAATTAGGAGACCGTTTACAAAAATATTTTAAATTTCTTCTTAAAAGATAAGGAGAGGGATGGGGGGGGGTTGTGACGTCCTTTTAAAGGAATTCTAATTAGCTGGGGAAAACTTAACTTGACAGTCTTAAAGTTACTGCTTCTTTCCCCAAGGTGAGGATATTAAGGGTAAAACAAAAAACAAAAAAACAATATTTTAAATAGAAACAATCTTACAGCACAAAATTTGGATTAACTTACAATTTTGACCTTAAGGATTTTTTTATACTGAACATTTTTTACAGGAGCATGATAAAACAATAACTGGGTTAGATTTAAATTCT
>JAFLJL010016930.1:5000-30000 GCA_018398815.1 Conus ventricosus
AGCACCTTCGGGTGTTTCTTTTTCTTTCTCCTCTGCTCGGTATATCCCCCCTACTCGGTATATTCCCCCGCTCGGGAATATTCCCCTGCTCGGTATATTCCCCCTTTCTCGGTATATTCCCCCTGCTCGGTATATTCCCCCTGCTCGGTATATTCCCTCTGCTCGGTATAATTCCCCCTGCTCGGTATATTCCCCCTGCTCGGTATATTCCCCCTGCTAGGTATATTCCCTCTGCTCGGTTTTATTCCCCTGCTCGGTTTGTCACGACCCACCCTGGAGGTCTGCCCTGACAGGATCGGTCTAGGTGGGGGTGAAGGGAGTGACTGACCACACACGCCCCGCAAGAGACCACACAAAAAAGATTACGATACAACACCCCCTTTATTCACACCAGCAAAATAAATCAATCCACACACGCACCATGCACGAACACAATAAGCCACTCCAACGCACACAACATGCACAATCACGATCAAGCACTCCAAAGCACACAACATTCACAATCACATCAAAAGCCCACTTCCAAACGACACAACATGCACAAATCACAAATCAAGCACTCCCCCACCCACAACATGCACGATTATAAATAAATATTCGCCATCCGACGTACATGAACACAATTACAGCATTCCAGCAACAAAATGACATATACACATTATAAAGAAAATATTCCAAATCAATCCTTTCTTCACACCCATGGAGTGCGTCACATCCCTGCCCCTGTCAACCGCAGGGAGCACCCCTGTCGCACTAGGGTGGCTCCGAGCCGGGCTGGTTCCGCAGGGAGTCCGCCCAAAGATCCCGAAACCGACTCCCAAAGCGGGGCATTGAAGAACGTGTCCCGTGGGGGGTGGGGGGGGGGGGTGGAAACGTAGCTGTTACTGAGGACCTGGACGGTGGTCCCAGCCGGCCAATCAAGACGGCGGGGCTTCTTCTAGCAGTCCACCACGGTCCCGACCGAGGGCGTGACCTCGAACCAGGCGCGTGGCCCATCCCGTCCTGTGGACTCAGCCAGAACGTGGCCTCGCCCAGCACGTGCACCGTCCAGTTCGTGCTCCAGTTAAGCGCACCCGGAGGGGGAGGACGAAGCTGGGAGGAAGTCGGGAAGAGGAGGAAAAAAGAAGAAGAAAAAGAAATGAAAAAAAAAAAGAAAAAAAAAAAATGGAAATAAAAAAAAAAAAATAAAAAAAAAAAAAAAAAAAAGATGCCAGGTGTTCGGACTTCGCCGGTACCAGAACCCTGCCGACAGTACCGACCAGACCAAATGCAGTCAAGACTTAACCCTCCACACTCAATGATGGCGAGGAAGTGTCCATCAACGCCCACATAAACCATTGAATCAGTCTTCACACACGATGCCGTAAAAGACTGCATTAAAATCAAACAGGTTATAAAACAAATCATGAAAAAACTAACACCTACACTCATCCCACGCTTAACTTTTCCTACCAAAGGAAATAAATCAACACAGCGACCATCGCATAATTATTTAACTCCACACAATTGCAATAGTAAATACAATGGCATAACTGTCACATACCATCAACACACTACAAAAACAACACAAATCACCAACCACGCAACCGAACGACAAAACAAGGCGCACCACGCGCTCGCAACAAAAAACTCGCTCTCCCTGCCACACAAATAAACAAACTGAGTCCGAAAAGAAGGAACAAAAGTCCTGCGAACGCGACAGGGCGGACGAGCGAGACCAATCAAGCTCCAACCCCGAACACCAGGCCCTCTCCCCTCCCCACCGACCACCGCAACCCCAGACACACAAACAGGAGAAAGAACCTCGGAAACTACCCTATAATGGCCAGGCTAAAGACGGAATCAACTCAAGAACAGGTCTCACAAACATTTCTCTCACAATTTTCGAAAACAAAAGAAAACCGCGCAAAGCGAAGACTAAGCCGGCCACAACACTAAATCAAACAAACAACCACGAAACCGATGCTTAACTCACTACCCGTGGGTGACCCCCGAAGAGGCGGTCAAAGGACTCTCTCTACCCTCTGTCCAGTCGAGAGGACCGAGGCGAAGATGCGGAAACAGAAGAAATGATACCCTCTCCAACAGGCCGACTGCAGGAATTGAAAGTACAGACTGTACTCTCGCCGAAAAGGTAAAGAACCAGGACTTGAGCAGCGCCCCCAGAGACATCTTCCGCCTCGAAGTGAAAGCTAACCTCCCTCACAATTGGCGGCCCAACATGCCATGCCTGCGTCCAGCAGAGAGAGCATACATCAACAAAAAGAAACGAAGCACGTGGACAGGTAAAAAGACCAAAGGCAAGGCCGAAAGACAGAAAGTTCGAGAGAAAGGTACCGCCCACCCGTGAACTTGCCGATGAATAAGCACGGCGGTGGAATTAGAGAGAGAGAGAGAGAAAGCAAACCGAATTGACTGAACCACACCAAGGAGCAACTGCACCACAAGCCACCCAAAGGGACGGTACACGACAACAGCAAACGACAATAATCAAATAAGTAATTTCCGCACCCTAGTGGGTCAACGACCGTAGGCCTCGTGACAAACTCGTGACAACCCCCCTTCTAAAGCATCCTGTTTCTCTGAGATATCAGTGCTCTTTGAACCTTGTCCATGTGCAACTTCACAACAATGGGACCGAACCCAACTCTCTGTGTCGACAGAGTACGATGATCCAATACAAACATGTCCACTATAGAATCACACGGGAAAAACATAATACAACAAATACAAACAACTAAGGGCAAACCATCCAACCATGAACTAAACAAACCGAACCATGTGATTCACTACCGTTACCTCCTGAAGAGACAACTGTCACTACACCTGATACAAAGACCAAAAGGGGATATAACCCTGGTTTTGAGGGTGGTGTCCCTCTGACGATTTTCCAATAATGTCACTACGGAGCTCGGCTAAGATAGTCAGCATCCTTATTACAGAACCCATGATTAAGACGGAACGTGAACGCATGACTCAGCAGTTTCCACTGCCTAACTCCAGATTCCGTGACTGACTGGCCGGATCCGGTCCAGGCACTGAGAGATGATTGATCGCTCTCCAGTACAAACGTCGGCCGTACTTCTTTTGGGCACGCCGGTGCGTGTCCAAATCTGCCGGAGAGAATCAGCAACAGTAGGCATCGATAGTCCAAAGCGGGAACAGCCTCTGGGTAACGACTCGCAGATTCTACACTACCGAAGTGAAGCGGTGACCGCGATCGGATGGAGATAAATGGGTCCCACCATGACAACCCCAACCCATGCTGAATGCCTCCCCCACCAGTGGCACAGACCCTATGTGAACACGCTTCAAGCGACCCCTATGCGTTGTCCGCAGGCAGACATCCGCAACTGCGGCAGTACTGCCTAACCTGTGAGTTCATCAGGCCAAAAAGTCTTGTCTTACCGCTCGAGAGTCCGATTTGACCCATATGACCTTCATAGGTTAATCCATGGCCTGCCGGAGAACAGATTTCTCTCAAGCTTTGGGGAACGACCAAGCTGCATGGCCACACGATCTGCCTGATTGGAAACCTAAAGAGGAACCCCTGTGGAGCTTGAAGCTCACCTTGGCGTGTCGGGCAGACTGAGCGGACGATCCAAACCATTGTCTTAGGCGTTGAACATTCCAAGTCCTGGCACTGAAGACGGAAAATGCTAGCAGGATCGGCCTTTCCAGAAACTCGATAGCAGATCGTCTGAAGAACGGGACCGCAATTCCCAGTGCCAGCTTCTTAGCTTTGGCGCGGTGTGGTGACATCCCACACACGCCTGTACGGGCAATCCTAGACACGGACTGAACTGCGTCCGACGCGAAGGTGAAAGTATTCCCATGATAAGGGAATACAGGAGGTCGCTCCACCTGCGAAGGCCCATACTTCGCCACAGAAAGAAGGGGGTGGAGAAAGAATAAGTACAAAGACGGGTTGAGGTAAAACCAGCCACCAAACCCGCACACATCATAACTAGCGCCCCGCCGGCCTTCAGGAGCAACTAAATCCTTATCCAAAAGATCGATGATGCTCCCCGAATCCCTGATGGTGTCGACCAAGGAGGAAACCAACAACAGAGAGAACCACTGGCACTTGACACTAGAAGCTGGGACGGAACCCACGTAGCCGAGCACGAGGATGCTGAAAAGGACTAGCCCCATGACTACCAGCGTGCTCTAGTTGCAAATCTTTCCTGATGTGGCCAAGACGACCACAAAGAAAACAAAATTCGAGGTGCTGAGGTCCCCGACGGACTGCCTGCCTTTTCACAGCCCGCTAGCTTTGTCGGTCCACCTAATTGGGTACCAAAACCTGTGGAGGGCTCTCTCCGTACTGGCGATGCCCATAACCTGCAGCTTCAGCAAACACCTCAGCGGTGTGAATCGCAGGAGGCCGCGAAAATCCAGAGGTGCAGTCTCGCCTATCCGTCCTCAACTCTGGGGACACTGTGTTTGGTGAGCTTTCCATGAGGATCAGAAACCTCCACTCCAAATTAGATAACTGACGCCCTTACCCAAAGCGTCCTAGCTCAGCCTATCACCAAACTGCACGAAGGTCTCATCATTATTCTTCTCATGACCTAAACTACCAGCCTGTATTCTCAGGGGTAAGGTGGAAACGCTTACGCAGAGCCAACAGCAATGTCTGCTAAGAACCGCAACCTTCATTTAGAGAGTGAGCACACACTCCCCTTGCAGCACAAGATAATCCAGCAAAAAGGAGCATAGCCTTTAGTTTCCTCAGACAATTGTTAGAAACAAGCAACCTTTCAAAATGCTCTAAGAACATAGCAATGTCCTCACTATGTCTGAAACTCTGGAAGCTTTAACTGCAAGTTAGAGTGAACCCTGCCTGTGATTTCCCCCTGGTTTTACAGAAGCGGAGGCCGCGACAGGAAGTTGTTCCATCTCCTCCCACGTCAGAGCCTCCATCCAGGCTAGTTCTCCTACGGAGGGCTTTGGGAGAAGTTCAGGCCTCCTCCCTAACGACTGACCTCCTGTCTAGCAGCTTCCTCCCTACGGTATGGGGGTGGGGGAGCAAAAAGCCTCATTCCCTACGCTGAGCAGCTTCTTCCTTACGAAGGGCTCCTGTCGGTCACCTCTTCCTCATCGCAGCATAGCCTCCTCCCTATGCATAATCTCCTGTCTGTCAGTCTCCTCCACCAGAGCCTCTCCTGTCTGCGCCTCCTCTCTACGCTCTTCCCTACGGAGAGCTTCCTGCTGACTGCCTCTTCCCTAACGAAGAGCTTCCTCCGACTTGCCTCTTCCCAAAGAAGATCTTCCTGCCGACAACCTCTTCCCTACGTTGGGGCCTCATCCTCCCGTCGCTGTCCGCTCTAGAAACATCAGGACGGAGGTATGTCCAGGGTGGGGTACACCACTCCCGACCGGAGGATGACCCATCTGACCCGTCCCTTGGTTCTTCAGACTTTCCCATAAGGAAATTCTCTGGGGCAAACTCCTTACGAGGGAAGCATGGAGAAAGAAGGTTTCGGTCTCGCGACTCAACAGAAGCCCACAGTTTTGCTTCGCTATACACTGACGCATCCGAGCGGAAGTGCCAGTCGGGTCCTCGAAAGGGAGACCCCCAGCGAAGAGTGTAGTAAAGTACCCACTGGACTACCTGCTACAGCACTGGAAATAAGTAGAAGGTTACCGTATCAAGTTCAGGTACTAAAAGTAGGGACAACAAGTAACATTTTGAATACCGATCATCTTCGATCTCAACGCGACGCCATAGCCACCATCCCGGACGTTGCCAAGATAACAATATCCTACAATTTTCCAAATACAGGGTAAAAACAAAATCCCCTAGAAGAAAAAAAAAACAAAATTATATGTGGCTATTTAAATAGTGAATGTGTGTGAGTGCGTGTGTCGGACAAGTAACCAGTCAGCTGCACCCACTCTGCAACACCGCGCTCACAAGCACGAGCAACAGTGGCGGTGGGCCTCACCGAACACAAAAAAAAAAAAAACTATGTCCGGCTGCCCCCACCTGGCAACACCCCGCGCTCTCACAGCACGAGCAACAGTGCGTTGGGGCGGGGCCGAAAAAAAAAAAAAAAAACCTAGCAGACGGAATCCGAGAAGAAAAAAAAACACTAGCCCGATACAACCCCCCCTGTACCAAAAATCCGGAAAGAAAAAAAAAAAACAAGAACTGGCTAAATACAACACAGGAATGGAAGACTGACGGCAACAGAAGGGCAAGACTTACGCCGTACCCTGCGTGGGGTACCCGGCGGAAGAGGCTGGACCGGTCGACTCCCCTTGGCTCCCCCCGACTCCCGAGTCACACCGGATGTTCCCTCAGGCCACCAAAAAAAACTCCCTTCACACTAGAGTCACCCCAGCCAACCACCCACGAACAAACACGACAAACTGACTAAACATCTACAAAACAGACAAAACTAAACAGGTACTCTGCAAAACGAGAGAGAGACAGCCAGAGCCCTTCACATCCCGGACGAGCCCCCACAATTGTCACGACCGACCCCTGGAGGTCTGCCCTGACAGGATCGGTCTAGGGGGAGTGAAGGGATGACTGACCTCACACGCTCCGCAAGAGACCACACAAAAAAGATTACGATAAAACACCCCATTTATTCACACCAGCAAAATAAACATTCCAACACACGCACCATGCACGATCACAATAAAGCACTCCAACGCACACAACATGCACAATCACGATCAAGCACTCCAACGCACACAACCAATGCACAATCACGATCAAGCACTCCCAACGCACACAACATGCACAATCACAATCAAGCACTCCACACCCACAACATGCACGATTATAAATAAATATTTCGCCATACGACGTACATGAACACAATTACACAGCATTCCAGCACATATGACATATAAAAAAAAATTTATAAAAAATATTCCAGTATCAATCCTTTCTCACCCCATGGAGTGCGTCCACATCCCTGCCCCTGTCAAGTCCGCAGGAGCACCCTGTTCGCACTAGGTGCTCCGAGCCGGGGCTGGTTCTCGCAGGGAGTCGCCCAAAGCCGACACCCGACTACCCAAGCGGGCAGTGAAGAGCGTGTCCCGAGGGGGGGGGGGGGGGGGGGGGAAACGAAACGGGTTACTGGAGGTCCGGGAAACGGGGTCCAGGCCGGCCATCAAGACGGCGGGCTCTTCTAGCAGTCCACGGTCCCGACCAGGGCGTGGCTCGACCAGCGCGTGGCACCATCCCCGTCCGTGGTCTCAGCCAGAACGTGGCCTCGACCAGCACGTGGCACCGCCCCAGTTCGTGCTCCAGGTAAAAAGCCCCCGGGAGGGGGAGGACGTAGCTGGGAGGAGAGTCGGGGGAGGAGGAAAAGAAAAAGGGAAAAGGAAAGGAAGAAAGGGTCTGGAACCCTGCCGTCAGTACCGTCTGACCATTGCTGCAAGTCTTAACAGCCACTCGCATGATGGGCGAGGGAAGTGTATTCAACGACACAGTAAACCCATGAATCAAGTCTTCTCACACGATGCAGGTAAAAGACTGCATTAAATCACAGGTTTTAAAAAAACAAATATGAATTATCTTCACCCTTCTCTCACTCACGCTTAACGTTTTTTTCCTTCTTAGGAAATAAATCAACACAGCGACCATTTGCTTAATAACGCACCACATTGCAAATAGTAATTCAAAGCATAACTGTCACATTCCATAAACACATCAAAACAACACAAATCTCCAACCACGCATCCGAACGACAAATCATCGCACGCAACGCTCGCGAACAAAAACTCGCTCTCCCTGCACACACAAACAGACGGTGGCCGAAGGACAAAAGTCCGGCGAACGCGACAGGGGCGGACGAGCGAGACCAAGCAAGCTCCAACCCCGAATCACCAGGCCCTCTCCCCCTCCCCACCGACCACCGCATCACCAGACACACAAACAGGAGAAAGAACCTCGGAAACAACCCAGAATGGCCAGGCTAAAGACGGAATCAACCAGAGAAAAGGTCTCACACAATATTTCTCTCACAATTTCGAAAACAAAAGAAAACCGCGCAAAGCGAAGACTAAGCCGGCCAACAACAACAAATCAAAACAAACAGACCACGAAACCGATGCTTACCAGCTACCCGTGGGTGACCCCGAAGAGGCGGGTCAAAGGACTCTCTCTAACCCTCTGTCCAGTCGAGAGGACGAGGCGAAGATGCGGAAACAGAAGAAATGATGTCCCTCTCCTACAGGCCGACTGCAGGAATTGAAAGTACTGACTGTACTCTCGATGATAAGTAAAGAACCAGGACTGGAGCAGGCGCCCCCAGAGACATCTTCCGCTCGAGTGAAGAGCTAACCCCCTCAGCAATGGCGGCCAACATGCCATGCTGCGTCACAGAGTGAGCATACTTCAAACTAAAAGAAACGAAGCACGTGCGACAGGTAAAAGACAGGCGAGAGGCGATAGACAGAAAGTTCGAGAGAAAGGTACCGGCCACCCTGAACTTGCAGGATGAATAGCACGGGCGGTGGAATTAGAGAGAGAGAGAGAGAAAGCAAACCGAAGTTGAGCTGAACCACACCAAGGTGCAACTGCACCACAAGCCACCCTAAGGGACGGATACACGACAACAGCAACGACAATAAACAAATAAGTAATTCCGCCACCCTAGGTGGGTCGAACGTCGTAGGCCTCGTGACAAACTCGTGACATCGGTATATTCCCCCTGCTCGGTATATTCCCCCTGCTCGGTATAATTCTCCCTGCTCGGTATATTCTCTCGGCTCTGTAGATTCAAGCAAGCAAGCAAGCAAGCAAGCAAGCAGCGCGCAGTGTGTGTGTGTGTGTGTGTGTGTGTGTGTGCGTGCGTGCGTGCTGCTGCGTGCGTGCGTGCGTGCGTGCGTGCGTGCGTGCGTGCGTGTGTGCGTGCGTGCGTGCGTGCGTGCGTGTGTGTGTGTGTGTGTGTGGTGTGTGTTGTGTTTGTGCTGTGTGTGTGTGTGTGTGTGTGTGTGTGTGTGTGTGTGTGTGTGTTGTGTGTGTGTGGTGTGTGTGTGTTGTGTGTGTTGTGTGTGTGTGAGAAGGTAAATATATTTGTTCACGACCACCCATGTTATTCTGCACGAAAACCACCTTTTTCACATACAAATCACGTCCATCACATGTCAATTTTGGCCAAATTAACACCTGTTTTTAAACAAAATTAATGCCTCAAACCTCTAAAATTGGCGTAATTAGGTTTAAAACGGAGTTTCCGTTAGAATAGATGGTGATCGTGACACATATATTTACATTTCTCCCAACACTAAGAATTAAGGTTACAGAATTTTTAATTATTTAATTTATAATTTATTCTCGTTTTAAAATGAAGCCAAATAGCATAAACAATATACTTACTCAATAAAATTAAGACAGGGAAACTAATACTAAACCCAACCAAAAATCCCCCCCCCCCAAAAAAACCCCCCAAAAAAATTTTTTCCCCCCCATAACAAAAATCCCCCCAAAAAAAAAGAAAAAACCAAAAAAAAAAACAAAACACAAAAAAAAAAAAAAAAAAAAATTTTTAAAAAAAAAAAAACCCCCAAAAAAAAAAAAAACCAAAAAAAAATTTTTTTTTTCCCCTTCCCCCCCCCTTTTCCCCCCCCCCCCCCAAAACAAAACTTTTAAAAAAAAAAACAAAAAAAAAAAAAAAACAAAAAAAAAAATAAAAAACAAAAACAATTTTTCCAAAAAAAACAAAAAAAAAAAAAAAAAAACAAAAAACCCCCCCCTTTTTAAACCCCCCTATTAAAAAAACCCCCAAAAATTACAAAAAACCCAAAAAAAAAAAAAAACCCCAAAAAAAAAAAAAAAAAAAAAAAAAAAAAAACCCAAAAAAAAAAACCCCCCCCCAATTTTTTAAAAAAAAAAAAAAAAACCCCCCAAAAAAAAAACCCAATAAAAAAAAATTTTAAAAAAAAATCAATAAAAAAAAAAAAAAAAAAAAAAAAAAAAAAACTAAAAAATTAAAACAACTTTAATTCCAGGGGAAAGCCCCTGAAAAAGGGAGCCGGTTTTGAAAACAATTTAACGTTTTTTTAAAATCTATTTCCCCCACCCGGAAGGGGCCCATGGGAAAAACAGATTCTTGGCCCCCCAAGAAAAAAAAGTTTCCCATATTTTTTTTTAACCCCAATTTAAAAAGCTGTATTCCCCCCCCAAAATCTATTTTTAAAAGGAAGAACTTTTTACAAAAGCCGAAAAAAGTTAATTAAATTATTTTTAAATTTTTTTATTAAAAAATGGCTTTTGAACCACAATCTATTTAAAAAAAATCAAAACTATTTAAAATAAAGTTAAACAAATTTTAAAAAAATTTTTTAAATACATAAAAATATAAAAAAACAAAACATTTAAAACAAAAAATAAAAATTTAACATTTTTAATTTAAAAAACAAAAACCCCCCCCCCCAAAAACTTTTAAAACCTTTCAAAAATAAAAACTTTTTTAAAAAAAAAAAAAACCCCTTTTAACAATTTTTTTTAATTCTAAATTTTTTTTAAAAATCCACAAAAACCCAAAACCCCCCCCCAAAAAAAAAAAACAAATAACCAAAAAAAACCTTTTTAAACCATTACCCCCCCTTTACCCACCCCAAACCCACCTCAAAACCCAATCCCCCCAATAACCCCCCCAAAATTTTCGACATTTTAATAAACCCCCCCCCCCAAATTTTTTCCCCTCCCCCCCCTTTTAATTCAACCCCCACCCCCCTTCCGTTTCCACGCAAGTGAGGAGGCAAATTTGGGGGGTTTGGAGGGTCTAAAGGGGGACAGTCCTTAAAAACAGATTGAGGCAAACAAATTTCTATCCTATGTGGGAAAATTCTTACATTTCTTTTCCCCAAAAGAGTTAAGTTAAAAGGGCAGTTTTTAAACACATAATTCTGACAACATTTTTTTTATGTGGTGTGTTTTAGCACATTTAAATCCTGAAAAATAAGCAAACAGATTTTTTCCAATTATGAAAAAATTAACAAAAACTGAACTTTACAACATAACCTTTCCGTAATATAAAAAGTATATCCATTTAAAGAGCAAAAAAAAACCCAACACTGAAAACGTTAACATGGTCTGTAGAAGCCAATCAGTGCCTCAAAGGTTTTTCCCCCAAATGCTCCTACTTTAGGGGAAACCACTTACAAAACAAATGTAATTAAAAACCCTGTTTACAACCCCTAAAAACCCCTTTGTATTTTTTAAACAATAAGCAGACTAAAGCCTTTTTAAAAAGTAGCTAAACAAACTTTTAAAATGTTTTGTTAGAATCCAAATAAAAGAGCCCAGTTAGGCCCCCTTGAAAATTTGGAACTGTGAAAAAAAAACCCCTTTTAAAACCAAAACCTCTAAATTTTTTTAAAATTTAAAACAAAAAATCAAAACCCAAACTTTTAACTATTTTAAACAATCTTCCCCAACCCCAACCCCCCAAAACAAAAAAATTATTAAAAAATTGTTTTTATTTTTTTTCTTTTCAAACCCCAAAACCCCCCCCAGAAAAACAACCCCAAGCACTACAATTTTTAAACTAAACAATTTAAACACCTAACCAACAAATTTCAGACGTTAGACCCTGAAGACCAAAAACGAATGACCATCTACCACTGTTGGTTATGAAACGGAAAAATTTTTGGGTGACGGTGAGAGACCACGACACATTAGCAAAAATTTTAGGGGGGCCCCGCGCAAAACAATTGAATCTCAACTTTAAAGTTGACCCTAAGAAGGGAAACTCCTAATTCTTCATAACCTTCGGGGTTAAAACGATTCTCATTTTCAGCAAGCATGATTTCAAATAAAAGAGGGTTACCTGCTTGCACAGTCTTCAAAAAAGTACATGACTTTTCCCTTTTGCTTTTTATCCTTTTATGACTCTGCCCAAACTCTAGGGGAAAGTTGGAAAAATTAGCGGGATCGCTACAAGATTTTTCCAACCCTAAAAAATACTTTAAATCCTCTTTGTGCGAAAAGGATTTTATTTTAGAATACATGGACTCGTGGGAAAATTTTTTGGACGAACCCCTATTTCCTCCTAAAGGCGCTTTTTTTTTCTAAGCTTAAAGGGGAAAAGGACAAAACTGATGCGACTTGAAACGCCGAAACCCCTGGACAAATTACACGTGAAACGATGGGACTATCACGAAAATATTTTTTGGCTGACGTGTGTTTATTAGCAGCTTTTTTCAGAATTACAGAACTAATGCAGAAACATTACAGTTTAACTCGCACTTAATCTCTCCCCAGGCCCCTTTTTTTGGGGACGCATCTTAAAGTTACAAACACCAAATTGATTAAATCGACTGCCACATTCAGATGATTGAAGAGGGGCGAGGGGAGGTATTAGCATGGCCCACATCCTTTACCCAAAGCTAACAACAAATATGTAGACAAAATATCCCATAAACCATAAAAAATTTTTTATTACTTAACCCAAAAAAACTTTTGGAAGGGCCAGATCAACCCCCGCTTCACTGGAAATTTACAAGAAAAAGGCCCAATGCCAATACTTGTTAAGTATGTTGCACAGTTACCCGAAAATCCAATAGGAGAATCTTGAAGAAACTTAGAATATCCTAAAGAATTACTGATCCCCACAACTTCCCCCTCAGCCGCGAAAGTTTAAAGATGAGTCCTATCGAACCCCCTAAACTTTACCCAACTTCGAAACAAGCTAAGATGCCCTGTCATTAAGACTGTTACAGTTTCCCCTAAGACACGGGTGAAACTAAGAGCTTTCACAGAATCATTGCTTTTTGACCAAAAACCCTTTATGAGGCCATACATCAAAAGAATACGACTTAGACCCCAAAGCCCTGACGCTTCAGAAAAAATTTCTTTAAACTGATAAACAACATTTTTTTGGGCAAAATTTAAAAAAATCCACACAAACAAAATTAAATATTACAAAAAAACCAACAATTAATTTCCTCAAAACCCTAACAATCAAAATTTTAAAATTTAACCCTTTTTCTTAAAAAAAAAATTTTTTACAACCTTTTATCACTTTACTTTTTAATTTCCCCCCCAAAGTTATTGATTTTTTAAAATTTCTGTACGACTATTTTTAAAAACCCGGTCCCCCAAAAACAAGAGTTCTTATACAGAAAATGATAGTTTTATTCTAGACGTCCCAACCAAAAGACTTCTATAAGGATTAGAAACAAAGTGGCAAAGGACTGAGGGGTAGGAAAACACAAGCGACTAAAACCAAAAGAAAGTCCTTTACATTCAACGTGAACAAAAATTTTTAAAATTTTAAAACTTTTTAAAAATTTTTTCTCCCTTCCCCCCCCCCTTTTCAAAAATAATAAAAAGGCAAAAAAAATATATTCCGATAACTACAAGCAAGCTCTCTTGAAAACAAAGTTTTCATCACCAAATGTTAATCTGCCCCTTTATCTCACCCAAGTAACACAACTGCTTTTTAACAAGAAATCACAGCTCTAACAAAAACGAGAACTTACGTCAATCCTAGTTTTCATATGCTTTTGGGAAGGAGAATTTTAAAAGTTTAACTTGACTGACTTGGGTTTTGTACTTAATTTAAAGAACCTAACTAGATTTAACAAGAACCTAATAGTACTTTTTTAAGAACTAAATTTAAGAACCTAATATAATTTAAAAGAACTTATTTTTTTTTTGCACTTGACTTGTATTATTTACTTTAAATTTAAAAAAACTTTTATAACTAACTTAACTTGTCTTTTCTAGTTCTTTCTTGTCTTTTTTTAGTTTTTAAAAACTATTCCATAGAAAAAAGATCTACTGCAGGGGTTGCGCTTTTTTTTGCAGAAGCTGGGGCCCTTTTCTTTTAAAAGGGGTTGTGGGGTTTGCGACTTTGCTGTAGTATGGGTTAGCAAAATTTTATGCTAAAAATCCCCCACCAACAACAACCCCGCCAAAACTAATACATCTTTGTTTTTTTCGATTGTGTTGTTGTTAAATTTAGCTGTTGGTGCTGGGGGTGGTTGTATTTCTATAAAAAATTTTTGTTTTGTTGATTGGGTTTTCTTTTTGCAGTTGTTCCATTCACTATTTGCGCCCAGCCCCAATATCCAGGATTTTTTTGTTTTTGTCATTACCACTTTGGTACTTACTTGTGGGGCATTCTGCTCCTTGGAGGGCCCCGCGGACTGTCCTCGGGGGGTTTTCAATTTCTTCTCGAAACGCTCATTTTTTTTTTTTGCGATTAAAATTTTTAATATGATCAAAAATTAAAAATGATTAAAAGTAAATTTAACCCAATAAAATGGACAAACTTTTTCCCAAATTTTTTAATGTCACATGCAAAAGTTTCTAGGGGCTTTTTAAAACCGATCTTGTGATAAATGTATTTTAAAATCTTCTTTGAATCAAAACCGGGGTACTTACTTTCTAACTTAGCATATAAAAAAATCATTGTCTGCCCAGATCTAACCATTTTTACGACCCCGCTGGCTTTGTACCAGCGTAGTACTTTTTAATGTCTGAGTAGACAGTTGTTGAAAAAATTTTAAACTTAGTTTAAAACCCAAAACTGTTTTGTTTTTTCCCCACCAGCCAGAGATTAATCTTTTTTTTATGGCAGTTGTCTGTTGGAAACCCGCTTGCTCCTCACACTTTAATGTTCGTACAAAACCTTTTTTTTTAAAAAAATAAAAAATAATATAATACTTTTTTTAAAACCTTTAGTTTAACGTTGGTTATTTTTCGTGCCTTCGCCGGTTTTAAATTATTCAAACCCTTGCAAAAAGCTTTTTTTTGGAATAAAACCCCCCCAACATGGGAAAGATAGAAGATTCGCCAAAAAATTTGCAAAACCCTTTTTTTTTGCTTAACAACAAAAGTTTTTCTATTAAAAAAACACTAACAGTCTTTCGTGTTATATAATTTTAATTTTTTTTTTTTAGTTTAAAAAAAAATAGTGAAAAAAAAATTTTTCAAACGATTTACCACTCTGTGGATTGGCGGCCTTTTGTAAGCTATGCGGTTTGCAAAAAAAACATTTTTTAAAAAGAAACCCGGGGATCTGGAAGGTTAGAATTGAGGACGTTTTTAAGGTTATAGTTGTAATTACTCAGGGGTTGCTCAAAAAACTTTCTTGTTGCACAGGGAATTATCCCAGAAAAATTAGTTCATAAAAGATAATTTAGAAAATTTAAATTTTTAAAAAAAATGGAGGAGTGTTAGATGGTAGGAGGGTTTTTTTGTTTAAAGCTTTGGGCCCCTTCTCTGGGAACAATTTTTGTTTAGTAAATTGAGGGGCTGATGAAGAAAGAAACGCCCAAAAAAAACAAAAAAATTATACTAACAAAGACCTTGGAAAAGACTTCCCTTAACTTTATTAAAAAAAAAATAAGAGAACAGGGAATGCAGAGCAACATTTAAAGAGTTTTTTTAGGAATGAATGAGTATTCAAGTGCAGGGAAAATTTCTACATCACCACCGCCGAAATGTCTGCTTTTTGAACCGTCAAAGAACCCGAAAATAGCAGAAATTGGTTTTTATTGTGGGGGGCTAGGGGGGCAATCTATTTTCTTTCACAAACAATTTAAAAACCAAAAAAAAACAGCCCTTCCCTTTTGGATAAGCACAAAAAATTATTTTCCCAAGGGGGATTGGAAAGGAAAAGCTATTGAAAAAATGGAAAAATTTAGAGTGTCTGAATCAGATGCGAAAAAGACTGGCTTTCAAAAAAGGCAACTGGCAAAAATATCTGCATGCCCCCCAAAAAAAAAAATAAGCCTAGATTTGTTAACCGTTCAAAAGACACCCCCCCCCGGGACTTTCTGACTTCCACATGATAAAGTAGAAGAAAAAAAATTTTAAGTATGCTCTGAAGTTGTTGACATGCTCGATAAAAGACGCCGAACCTTTAAAGGAAAAGCTCAAAAAGCTGTGGCTGTAGCTTTACAACAAATATACTGCAGGCCCATTAAAGTATCCCAGGATGGTTCAAGTTGATGATGGAAAAAAAGTTTAAATTTTTTCCAACCCTGTTTTAAAACATCATGTTTCAGTTAGGAGAGGGATCCCCCGGCAACCCTCGATCAAACCCAGTAGAAAACTTAAAAGAATCTACTGAACCCTGTTTTCCTTCAAAAATTTACAGAGAAATTATGGACAACAAGACAGTTTGCGCAACCCAAAAAATGGGTTAGGGATTGCCTGCAGTCTTTCGCGCCAGACAAAGAAAAATTTAAAGCAAAAAGGCCCTTAAACCAGTAAAAAGCAATCAAATTTAAAAAAAAAAGCATTACGAAGGGGCAGGGGACCAAAATCTTTCCGTTTTTTGGGCAAAAATAAGATCTTTACGCTCCTAGAAGGGGAGAAGGGTGTTAAATTAGAGCCCAATCCTATATGGGGGCGTAGATGTGTTGAAGTTGAAAGAATATGAAAACATCCCCTCCCCTATTTATTTAAAAGGAAACTTCTCTTTTAGCGGTGCTACTACGTCTAAAGGCCTGCCTCTAAAAATCCTTTGTTCGCGAAGAGCGCAAGTTGCCCACCAAAAAAACCCGTAGGCTAACAAAAAAAATATGTTTTTTAAACTTTTTTTTTTTGTTTTAAAAATTTTTTTTGGGTATTTTGGGTTTAAAACCCATCATGTTTTTGTTTTTTAAATTTTTTTAATTCATCAATCAAATTTAAATTTAAAACTTTTCCCCCCTTTAAATTAATTTTCCCAAAAAATCACCCCCACCAACCCAACCCCTAATTTTTCCATCCAAATTTCCACCTAACAAACAAAATCTCAAAACCACAACATTCTTTTTTTTTAAAATTTTTTTAACCTTCCCAAACCCTAAACCCAAAACCCCCCCAACTCCCTTCCCCCCCACAAAACCCCAAACCCCCCCCCCCAAACCCCAAAAAAAAAAACCCCCCCCCCCCCCCCAATTCCCAAAATTCCTTTCCCCCCCCCCAAACCCCACCCCCCCCCAAAAAACCTAAAACAACTACTTTTCCTCATTTTTTTTCCCCCCCCCTATTTTTAAACTCCAAAGCCCCCAAATTCCCAAACCCCCATTTTTAAACCCCAAACCCCAGCCCCCCCCCCCAAAAAAAAAATTTTTTCACCAAACGGGGGAACCCCCTTTTTTTCCCCCCCCTTCAACCCCGGATTTTTTCTTTAGCATATTTCAAACCCGATTTATTCAACTTTTTTTCTGTTGTGTTCCGGAATCAAAAAAGGGTACATTTTTTAAGGTTTTAAAAAATTTTTTTTCTTATAAAGTATCTTGGGGTCATTCAAACTTTAAATAAACAATTTCAAGGAAAGCGAAATTTCCCCCTTTATGGTTTTGTAAATCATTGCAAAATGTTTTGCCCTTTTAAATTCTTTTCTTTCTAGAGGGGCTGTTCGTTTTTTGTCTTATTCGTTGTTTGTAAACCCCTCCCCGTGTAAAATCCAAAAATTTCCTTGCATCCATTAGTTTCAAACTCATTTTCCCTAGGGCCCCTTTTCTCTCTGCATATTTAGGAGCTAGGTTCTGTTTGTTTTTGGCCCCCCCAAAAACCATTTTTTAAAAAACAAATTTAAATAAAAAATTGTTATAAACAATCTCAATAAACAAATTTCAAAAACAAATTTAAGGGCACCCCAAGCATGCTTAGGGCTTAATTGTTCCAAAAAGTCTTTTATTTTTTTTTCCCCTCTTTCCCCATAATAAATTTTCCTTTTCTTCAAAATTTTTCTTTGTCCCCCGTGTAAAATAAAAAACCTTTTTAACTCGATCAAAACTTTTAAAACATAATTTTTTTAGTTTGAGCCAAAGAAACAGGGCGGACGCCACAAACTTTTAAAACTTTTCTTTTTAACAATTTCATAAAAAAAAAAAAAAAACACAACCCCAAAATCAATAAAACAAAACGTTTGCGGGAAACCGAAATTAAATTTCGTCTTTCCAAATAAAATTTTTTTTGTAAACTTTTTGCTTAATAATTCAAATAAAAAATTTTCTTAAAACCGTTTTTTTGTAAAAATCAAGTTTTCGAAAGACAGTTTTTTTAATGTAATCCCCCAAAAAAAAACAGGCGGACTTTGGGAGCTTAATTCCCTCGTTTTTTAAAAATTTTTTTCTGCATTTAATAAAATCTTTTAGCTGTTTTTCTTCAATGTTTCTAGGCACACAAAACCTTAAAAAAAATCTTTTTGGGGCTTTGTTGCTTTTTTTGCGAATATTTAAATTTTGTAAAAACCCCGTTATTTTTCCCCTTCCCAAACAACTTTTCCAAATGGGATCAAAATTAAACAGCCCATATTTCAAAGTAGTCTTCAAGTCTTACATCATAAAGGCGAAGTTTTTTACATACACGATCAACTGAGGATCCCTTTGCCTACCTCCAGCAAACAACTTTCTTTTTTATCATCAAAGTGTTGGTGAGGTAAAAGTCCGCGCCCGAATACAACTGATCAGACTTGCCATTTATTACACAGTCAACCTTTTCAATTTTTGGATTATAAAAAAAGCTTCTGATTCTCTCTGAAAAGGAGTTTTCCCTTCAGTAAACAAGAACCCAAAAATTTCCCTTTTAAAGACTTTAAAGAGTGATTTAGATGTATGTTCCAGAGAGTGTCTCGCTTGTTTTTATTTTCTGTAATGGCGTGTATAACTCTTTCATAATAAATAACTGTTTTATTTTTATACTGGGTTAAGATTGTTCTGGCCAGTTCAGGGTTAGTAAAACATCAAACTCAAGAGAAATTCGCTGACTGTGTATTTAGCTAAAGGATCATCAGACAGAATAACAGAATCGCTGGGATTAAATGTTAGATCATAAGTAAGTTTTTCTTTAGCGCACCTTGATAATATGGCATATGCGTCTTTAACAGCTCAAATCTAGAGGGATGCAGAATCTGTTGCCAAATGCTTCTGCTACACTGCCTCATCTTTAACATCATTCTTTGCATCCTCCGCTTTAAGCCTGTGCTTGAGACCGTTTGGGCTTTGTATTCCCTGATAAACTTTCTCTTTTCTTTCTTTTTAGCAGCCATAGATCAGAATAGGGGCAAAAATGTCTGCCTCGCTTAGTACAAATACTTCTCTACCCTCCAGTTTAATTACTATATGTTAAAACGATTGCCCTGCCTAAATTAGCAACAACAGTAGCATTAGGATCCGTGTTTCAGTTCCCTCAAATAGTCTATAGTAATGTTCTAAACAGTCGCTTAGCCTGTCACTAGGATCAACTAGAAATATATTCTACCTCCAGCAAACAACTTTCTTATTTCATCAAAGTGTTGGTGAGGTAAAAGCCCACGGCCCGAATACAACTGATCAGACTTGCCATTTATTACACAGTCAACCTTCTCAATTTTTGGATTATAAAACGCTTCTGATTCTCTCTGAAAAGGAGTTGTTCCTTCAGTAAACAAGAACAAAATTCCTTTTAAAGACTTCAAAGACTGATTTAGATCTATGTTCCAGAGAGTGTCTCGCTTGTTTTTATTTTCTGTAATGGCGTGTATAACTCTTTCATAATAAATAACTTTTTTTATTTTATACTGGGTTAAGATTGTTCTGGCTAGTTCAGGGTTAGTAACAACATCAAACTCAAGAGAAATGTCGCTGACTGTGTATTTAGCTAAAGGATCATCAGACAGAACAACAGAATCGCTAGGATTAAATGTCAGTGGCATAAGTAAGTTTTTCTTTTAGTGCGCCTTGGTAATATGGCATATGCGTTTTTAACAGCTCAAAATCTAGAGGGATGCAGAATCTGTTCCCAAAATTTGCTTCTGCTACTACTGCCTCATCTTTAACATCATTCTTTGCATCCCCCGCTTTAAGCCTGTGCTTGAGACCGTTTGACTTTGTATTCCCTGATAAACTTTCTCTTTTCTTTCTTTTTTAGGCAGCCATAGATCAGAATAGAGGGCAAAAATGTCTGCCTCGCCTAGTAAAAAGACTTCTCTACCCTCCAGTTTAATTACTATATGTTTAAACGATTGCCCTGCCTAAATTAGCAACAACAGTAGCATTAGGGTCTGCCGATGTAATATCTATTTTGAATGATAGTTTAGCGGTGCCTGGCATTATAACATCATCAGCGCCAAGATCAGGAAACTTGACTATTAAAGTTTGCCCAGGCTGAACTGTTGATGGAGTATTTACACTAATTACAGTCTGTCTTATACCTTTTACGCCGTGGGGTTCCTTCTCTTTTCTGTATGGATCGAGGTCACAACCGTATGAGTTCATTTTTTATAAAACAAAAAAGAATATAAATAAAAAATATGGCTGAAGATTTTGACGCAATTGATCCTGTTGGTGAAGAAGAAGAAGATGAAACAGAACTAGGGCCCTCATTGCAAGAAGAGCTTGAAGGAGCAGGTTCTTTACCTCCCTAGACAACGTCAAGAACTATTGCGAGAAAGAATTCAATCATTCTATAGAAGCTTAGGACGAGAGCTGCCAGGCGTGCTTGATCCTAACGATTTTGAGGAAGATGGTGGGCATTTGTATATAAAAACTGGTGCGGGAGAGCGCGCGAAGGTTACTTCAACGCAAAACCCAAACAAGTTTTTAAAACTAAGCACAATAAGGCGAAAAATTCCCTATTGCTAAGGCAGAACAATTAAACCTTTTAGAGCTTAGAGCCGAAGCCGTTAGTCATTTACAAAACTTGGAGCGGGGGCTGCCAACACAATCTGAAATACAAAACATACCTCTTCAAGATTTAAATCAAACAGCAGATGAACTAATAGCAGAATTGAAACGAGTTTAAGTGAGGAGACAGCCCAGAAAAACATTAGCAACAATTGATGATCCTCCATTGCCTGTGCGTGAGCTCCGGGTCTTAAGAGCGCTTTTACAACAATAAGAGAAGAACTAATGCTCGCACAGCAAAACTTAGTAAGCTAGATAGAGAGATAGAAGAAGAAAAAAATAAGCTGGCTGATGCAGACGATAACAATTTAGGGCGAGAAAAAAAGGCTAGAATACAGCAGAAAATACAGGAGTTAATGGGTGAAAGGAAGGGCAGTTAAGCGCGATTTCAATCTCAGAGGAAATCTAGAATCTCAAACAACCAGATTCAAAGAAACTATAAAGAGAATACTTCATGAAAACACTACGCTGGCAGAAAGAATAAGGATTCTGTTTAAGAGAAGAGGGGATTACAGTAGTTAGCATATTAACAGCTATTGGGTTTGCTATCTCTACACTCGTTTATGCTTTAACAGGCAGTGCACCAACAGGGCCAGTAACACCTCCAACACCTCAACCTGGCAAAAGTTGGATTAGAAAACAATTACATCATCTAGCAAACTTATTAAAGAAGTTAGCAGCCAAAGCACTTGATGCTCTGCCTGGTATAATAGGCAGTGTTGTTAGTTGGGTTTTGTCTACAATAGGTAAGGTGGCGGGTTATATGGCTGACCATCTGTGGACATTAGGAGCGTTAGCTGCTGGATTATTTTTAGTGAATAAAGTATGGTTAATCCAGTAAAAGTTAAAAACACAACAAGGGCCGTCTTTTCGCTAGTGTGGCTGTCGGTGTGAGGTAGATCAACAGGTGGAGTGCTTTCTGGGCTGCTTTCTGGTTGTGGGCTGCTTTCTAGCTGTGGATCGCTTTCTCAGGGCAAGGTACTTTCTTTAAAAATGGATGGAGCGGGCCTTGTGTTTAACCTTTTAAATTGTGCCCTAAGTCTTGGTCGTATCCAGCTATAAGGATTTCATTGTTATAATTCTGTATCATGCCAATCTGCAGTCTAAGGTCAGAAGGGTAGCATGTATAATCCATGCCCTACAACAAAGTCAACCTTGACCTAGCATGTGCAAGAACGTCTTGATACCTCTGTATGCTGGCAGGCAAATCAACAGCAGAGTTAATAGCATCTTCTAAATTAGCTAGAAATTGTTTTCTGGCATCAAAGCCTGTAGACTGATCAACTATGCTAGACTTGGTCTGTGCTTGCGCTCCTAATACACACCAAACGTATGTCCTTATGGAGTCATTAAGTCTTTGCACGCCTGGCATTGTTAAACCTTTACTTTTATCTAAGATAAATGTTGTCCAGGCATTAGGTGTTTTTGTTCTATTGATCCCAATCTAACTTGTGCCTTTGGGTGAAAAGAGGTGTGGCTAGGCCAGTAGTCATAAGTATATTCTCTTTTTGCACCCCACAAATACAATGTGCCTAACCCATGATTGCGGTCTAACTTTTGCCTAAAATCAGTTGAAGGATCAATGTTAAATTCGTTGCAGATTCTTTCATATGCATTATTGTTCATTGGGCTGTTGAATGGATAAAAAGCGTTGTCGTTAGGGAGAACTACTTGTAGTTCAGTTAGTATTCGTCTGTACTGGTAATAAACATGAAAGTTATATACTGCCCTTACTAAAAGATTAGGGTGGTTTAAATGGTCTGCATATGAAACACCGCAGCCAGTAGTTGCGCAGTAAACAGCAAAATTTAACTGATTCTGGAAAAAAGCCATGGGGTGGGATGTCCATGCTGATGGTACTCTGTCACTCTTTATTGGTGGATTTAAATATCTAGTTAGCGGTTTACAAGTCTGACTTGGAAGCCGTATGATCCATCTACTGCAATGGTTAAATGCTGAAGTCCAAAGATTTGGGGTTATAAAACCCTCCTACATTGTAAGTACATGTTCAATATATTCAAAGGCTACCATTTTTTAAATTAGTTTTTTAAATAGTTATAAAAAGATGTACATCTATATAACCAAGCAAAACGAGCGTGTGTTCTTAACTTATCCAATTGTCATTGGCGCGGAAGTTGTAGGATTGCCCTTAAAGAAATTGGTTTTAAAGTTATGTGGGCTAAAGTATCTGAAGAAGCCAAAATAACTGGATCAATATTAGAAAACGGGGCGGGCAATCAAATAACTAATGTGCAAATACCTGATGGTTACTACAACTTTTGTTCTTTAAAAGAAGTATTTAGCGAATATGGTATATTTTAAAAATTAACGAAGCAAACCTCAGAATTACTATACATTTCCCACTAGAAGAAAGAAGAGAGTATACTTTCCCCTAAGGGCCTGGCTAAAATCTTAGGCTTTCACAGTAGTGCCAGAGCTTATAGATTTAGTACAAGAGAAGATGTCTGGCAATTTGAAGGTAATAAACCATCTGATTTCTGTGAACCCAATGTTGTATGTCCATTTACAACAGTTAAGAACAGATACTAATTTTTTTTGATGGCTACCCATCTACAGTTCTAAAGGTTTTGCCATCAACTAGGGCGGGTTTTTTGCGATTATCGATTAATCTCAGATGAAAAAACAGTGAATTTAAAGAATTAATTAATGGGACCTATAAATTCATTGGATGTAAAAATAACTAATCAAGAAGGAAAGCCATTGTTTTGTTCTGATTTATTAATGGTATTAGAAGTAGAAGAGCGCGCTGTGATCATTAGGGTTTATATATGTGTGCGTGCGTGGCGGGGGTGGGCGTGTGTGGTTTAATTAACTATGTTAATCAATAGCCGGTCTTTTGACCTGGATTACTGCATTGCTTTGTAGGCAGAACGCTCTTTCTCACACACAACACACACAAACAAACAACAAACAAATACAAACAAACAACAAAACAACAACAAAACAAACACACGCACAATAATGGTAAAGGTGCTTGTGGGGAAAATGTGAAGATGGGCTTTTTGTTGTCCAACTTGAATGTTGTAAATTCTAGACAGCCGCTAAAAGCCCTTATCAGAGTCCTGAATCAATAATCACAGGATCTGTTTAAGTTCTCTCAGCGGCCACCCGAAGGCAGCCTGAAGCAGGTGAATAGGTAGCAGACGAATAGGTGAAACGTTGAAGCAGCCAAACCACAACAGCAAAAGTCATTTCATTATACACAAAGTCAGGAGTGAAAATGTCAGCAAGTAGGCCACCGATCACGCGCGTGAACGGTTCTATTTTTAGGCTGTGCTTCGGCGGTTGCCTACCGCCGTTAACGATTACTGGGATTGCTGGAGCCCGCTTGTGCTTGCTATGTGTGGGTCTCGTTTCCAGTACTGTGCAAATTCAGGCACTTGCAGCATGGCCTTAATTTTATTCAGCTTGTCAGAAATGAAACGAAAGGAAGGCCTACAGCATAAAGCCCTGTATATCCATAAAGCACACTTGCAACGGCACGTAATTTTCGTGCGTGAACATCAGAATACCCGGTTTTTTGATTTCAACCAAACAGCCCAAGTTCCTTCGTTCTCCCTTCTTTCCTTTCATTTCCTGCCATTGTTTACACAAATTCAAGAAGTTACCAAACTGAATGTAAATTAACAAGGACTGTGCATCTTGCCTCCTCAAATTTCTCATCCCTTTTTGTAGTCTTTCTACAATTTTAGCTTCATTTGCTGTTTCGAAAATATCTGATCAGTAAAAGCTTCTCTGGAAATAGCTGATTGAACGTCAGCCTGATTTGCCATAAGATAGGCATGTAATTCTTGTGGCGTTGAAAGATCTGTTCTCCTTTTTTTGTCTCCTTCTCTTTTTTTGTCTCCTTTCTTTTCTTTTAACAATTGCTCAAGCTTTCTTTTAGGGCTTCTGTGGCAAATCCTGTGGCCCTTCCCTTTTAATCTTTTCAATTATTTCTGTCATTTTTAAAGTAGTCTTGATTCTCTTGCAAAATAACCATTTCTTCCTCTGTCCACAATTCCGCTGGTGTTGGCGGTGGTAACGGAAGATTTTGAGCTTGATCCATGTCAGGTAGAATTAAGTTGATGTCTGTGTTGAGAAATCTAATAGATTTTGATGAGCAACTTGCGATTCCAGAAGTTCTCTCTCTAATTCTGAAGAAATGCTGTCTTGAGACATAAATATTTCTGGTAAAATCAATTCTATCACAGAAAATGCACAAGCCTGCACACAGCACAACCTGCTCCGCTGGCGTTCTAGTCAAGAATGGCCGACTGGTGGGGGGGCTTACGATACCGTCAGCCAAAAATGACGTCATACTTCTTTTTTGATTGGTCCGCGTGCATCGCGCGATGAATACTAATTTACTGCATTGCAGGGGTATTGATAACACCACTGCAGTGGTGGGCGGCCA
>JAFLJL010016930.1:35368-49941 GCA_018398815.1 Conus ventricosus
CACACACACACACACACCACACCCCCCCCCCCCCCCCCCCCCCCCCCCCCCCCCCCCCCCTACCCCCCCCCCCCCCCCCCCCCCCCCCCCCCCCCTTCGCGCGATGTGTGTGTATTGTGTGTGTACGCGCACAGCGCGCTCGCAGTGCGCGCGACACACACACACACCCAACACACAACCACAACCACACACACACCCCACACACCCAAAACACCCCCCCGTGATCTTGATAGGAAAAGAGACAAAAAATTGCATTTCAATACAAGGGAAAAAATTTCCTTCCCCCTTTTGAGATATGGGGATGTGACAAAAGGGAAAAACGGTCATCATGTGAATTAAAAAAAAAGTGAAATAAATAGTCTGGGTACTTAAGGAAAACTGAATGTGATTTTGCAGATTTTTTTCATTCGGAAACGGGGTGATCAAAAGTAACATATTTAAATTCGATGTACCCCCCCACAATCCAGACATTTTTTTAAAGTACTTTACCAGACTGTACTTACATCAATTCCCCAGACTTTTTGTACAAGTACTTTCCCAGACTTTTTTTTCCCAAAGTACTACTTAAAAAAATGCCCAAACTTTCCCCCATTGCCGTTATTTTCCCCCCTGTGGGAAACCCCCCTATGTATTTTACCCTGCTCGGTTATTCCCCTGCCAATTTTCCCCCTGCTCGGTTATTCCCCTCCGCTCGTTATTTCCCTCGCTCAAAATTCCCCCTGCTCGATGTATTGCCCCCTGCTCGGTTTTTCCCCCCTGTCGTATATTCCCCTGCCACAGTAACCCCCTGCACGGTATTTCCCCCCTGTCGGTATTTTCCCCCCTGCTCGGTTTTTCCCTCTGTTCGGTTTTCCGTTTTTCCCTTGCTCGGTATATTCCCCCTGCTCGGTATATTCCCCTGCTGGTATATTCCCCCTGCTCGGTAATTCCCCCTGTCGGTTTTTCCCCTTGTTCGGTATATTCGATAACCCCTCTGTCGGTATTTTCCCCCCTGCAGGGGGAAATATACCGTGCAGGGGGGGATATACCGAGCGGTGGAATGTACCGTGCAGGGAAAGTCTGTTGAGGGGGAAAAAAGACTACAACTTTGGATTCTCTCTTGGGGGACTAAGACCGTATGGGAAAGCTTGGCTGTGTCTGGAGTGGCACTGTCTTCATCTGTCCTGGGCAGGGGTGGTTGGGTTGTTGGGGTGTGCTCGGCAGTGGAGGGTGGTGTTTTTCGCCGGTGGGCTCTGCAGTCATGAAATACGGGCGTTACACCATGGGGATGTATCTTTAAGGCTGGTAGGAGCTGCATCCTGTAGTCTAATTTACCTCTGTTCAGGCGCAGTTAGATGTCCCTTGATATCTTTAAGGAGTGTCTGGCTGCCCGTAACCATCGTCAAACACAGCGCAGGCCTCCAGGGTGGTAAGGACTGCCTCTAAAAGGCAGGTTGAAGACCGTGTTCTCTGGTTTCCTTCCCCAGCACCTTCGGGTGTTTCTTTTTCTTTCTCCCTCTCCACACCCCCCCCCCCCCCTGCTCGTATATCCCCCCTTACTCGGTATATTCCCTGTCGGTATATTCCCCTGCTCGGTATAATTTCCCTCTGCTCGGTATATGCCCACTGCTCGGAATATTCCCCCTGCTCGGTATATTCCCTCTGTCGGTATATTCCCCTGCTCGGTTATTCCCTGCTCCGGTATATTCCCCCTGCTAGGTTATATTCCTCTGCTCGGTATATTCCCCTGCTCGGTTGTCACGTCCGACCCCTGGAGGTCTGCCCTGACAGGATCGGTTCTCTAGGTGGGATGTGATGGGATGTGACTGACCTCACACGCTCCGCATGAGACACACAATAAAGATTAGATACAACAACCCCAGTTATTCACACCAGCAAAATAAACATTCCAAACCCAGCACCATGCCGATCACATAAAGCACTCCACGCCACAACATGCACAATCACGATCATTGCACTCCACGACACAACTGCACAAATCACGATCAAGCACTCCAAGCACACAAACATGCACAATCACAATCAAGAACTCCCACACCCACAACATGCACGATTATAAATAATATTTCGCCATACGACGTACATGAAACACAATTACAGAATTCCAGCACATATGATATACACAATTATAAAGAAATATTACCAGTATCAATCCTTCTCAACCATGGAGTTGCGTCCACATCCTGCCTGTCAAGTCCGCAGGGAGCACCCTGTCGCACTAGGTGCTCCGAGCCGGGTGGTGCTCGCAGGGAGTCGCCCAAAGCCGAACCCCGACTCCCAAGCGGGCAGTGAAGAGCGTGTTGTCCCGAGGGGGGGGGGAGTGGGGGGGGGGGGATACGTTAGCTGTTACTGGAGGTCCTGGACGGGTGGTCCAGGCCGGCCAGCAAGCGGCGGGCTTTTCTAGCTAGTCCACGGTCCCGACAGGGCGTGGCCTCGGGACCAGCGCGTGCGTGGCACCATCCCGTCCGTGGTCTCAGCCAGAACGTGGCCCTCGACAGCACGTGGCCCCGTCCAGTTCGTTGGTCTCCAGGTGAAGCCCCGGGAGGGGGGGGGAGGGTCGTAGTGGGGAGGAGAGTCGGAGGAGGAAAAAAAGGAAAGGAAGGAGGAGGAAGGAAGAAGGGTACTGGAACCCTGGCTCTGTACCGTCTGACCATTGCTGTCAAGTCTGACAGCACTCGCATGATGGGGCTGAGGGGAAGTGTATTCATCGCCACACAGTAAACCCATTGAATCAAGTCTCTCTCACGTTGCAGGTCAAAGACTGCATTAAATCTCAGGTGATAAACAAATATGTATTTCTTCACCCTTGTCTCCATTCACGCCTTAACGTTTTCCTTCCTTAGGAAATAAATCAACACAGCGACCATCGCTTAATAACTGCACCACATTTGCAATTAGTAATTCAATGGCATAACTGTCACATTCCATAAACACACTTCAAAAACAACACAAATTCCAACCACGCATCCGAACGGACAAATCATGCGCACGCACGCTCGCGAACATAAAACTCGCTCTCCCTGCACACACAACAGGACGGTGGCCGAAGGACAATGAAGTCGTGCGAACGCGACAGGGGCGGACACGAGCGCAGGACCAAGCAAGCTCCAACCCGAATCACCCAGGCCCTCTCCCCTCCCACCGTCCACGCTCACAGACACACAAAGGAGAAAGGAACCTCGGAAACAACCAGAATGGCCAGGCTAAAGACGGAATCAACCAGAGAAAAGGTCTCACACAATTTTTCTCTCACAATTTCGAAAACAAAAGAAAACGCGCAAAAAGCGAAGACTAAGCCGGCCAACAACAACAAATCAAAACGAACAGACCACGAAACCGATGCTACAGCGTACCGGGGGTGACCCCGAAGAGGCTGGGTCAAAGGACTCTCTCTACCTCTGTCCAGTCGAGAGGGGACAGAGGCGAAGATGAGGAAACAGAGAAAATGATGTCCCTATCTCTACAGGCCGACACCTGCAGGAATTGAAGTACTGGACTGTACTCTCGAATGGATAAGGTAAAGAACAGGACGGGAGCAGGCGCCCCCAGTAGACTTCTTCGCTCGAGTGAAGAGCTCTAACTCCTCAGCAATGGCGGCCAACATGCCATGCTGCGTCACGAGTGAGCATATTCAAACTAAAGAAACGAAGCCACGTTGCGACAGGTAAAAGACAGCGAGAGGGCGATTAGACAGAAAGTTCGAGAGAAGGTACCGGCCTCCGTGAACTTGCAGGATGAATAGCACGGGCGGTGGAATTAGAGAGGAGAGGAGAGAAAGCAAACCGAAGTTGAGCTGAACCACACCAAGGTGCAACTGCACCACAAGCCACCCTTAAGGGACGATACACGACAACAGCAACGACAATAAACAAGATAAGTAAATTCCGCCACCCTAGGACGAAAGGCTGGGTCGAACGTCGTAGGCCTCGTGACAAACTCGTGGACAACCCCCTTCTAAAAAGCATTGTTTCTCTGAGTACAGTGCTCCTGTGAACCTTGTCGCATGGCAACTTCACACAAATGGACCGAACCAACCTCTGTGATCCGACAGAGTACGATGGTATCAATACAAACATTCCCACGGATAGAATCACACGGGGAAATACATAATAGTTTACATTATCAAACAACTAAGCATACCCTTCCAACCAGGAAAGTAACAATCCAACCATTGGTGATTCACTACGTTAACCTCACTGAAGTGACAACTGTCACTACAACTGATTACAAAGACCAAAAGGGGATATAACCCTGGTTGAGGGGAGGTGTCCTCTGAAAGATTTTCCAATATGCTAAATACGGAGCTCGGCTAAGATAGGCAGCATCCGTATTTACAGGAACCCGGATAGGGACGGAACGTGAAACGCATGAACTCTGCAGTTTCCACTGCCTAACTCATGATCGATGACTGACTGGCCGGATCCGGTCACAGGCAATGGTGAGGAGATGACGCTCTCCTGTTACAAACTTCCGGCCGTATTTCTTCTTGGCACGCCGGTGCGTGTCCATATCTGCCGGAGAGATTCAGCAACAGTAGGGGCATCGATAGTCCTAGCGGGACAGCCTCTGGGTATCGGACTCTCGCAGATTCTACCACTACGAAGTGTAGCGGGGACCGCGATCGGATGGTGGAATTAATGGGTCCACCAGGTCATCCCAACCCTGCTGAATGCCGCCCCAACCAGTGGCACTGACCCTAGGGGAACACGCTTTCAAGCGACCCCTAGGCGTTGTCGCTGGCAGACATCGCAACTGCGGGCAGTACTGCCTAACCTGTGAGTTCATCCCTGGCCAAAAGTAGGTATTGTCTTACCGCTTCGAGAGTCCGCTTTGAGCCCATATGACTGCATAGGTGAATCATGGGCCTGCGGAGAACAGATTCTCTTCAAGCTTTGGGGAACGACAAGCTGTTGCCACACGATCTGCCTGCGTGGAAACCCTAAAGGAGGATCCCCTTGGTGGAGCTGAAGCCTCACCTTGGCGGTGTCGGGCAGACTGAGGGGGACGATCCACCAGTTGTCGTAGTCGTTGGGACAATCCAAGTCCCTGGCCTGACTTGAAGACGGATAATGCTAGCAGGATCGGCCCTTGCCAGAACACTCGTTAGAGATCGGCTCTGAAGAACGGGGACGCAATTCCTGTGCCTGCTTCTTAGCTTTGGGCGTGTGGTGAATCCCACGCACGCCTGTACGGGCAGGATCCGTAGACACGGACTGATGCGTCCGTCTGCGAAGGTGATGTATTCCCATTGATAAGGAATACAGAGGTCGCTCCACCGCGATGGCCCATACTTCGCACCGAAGTCATACGGGGTGGACCGCTATCCTGGTTAAGTACAGAAGGAGGGTGGAGGACAATAAACAGGCCTCCAACCGCACACATCATAAACTAGCGCCCGCGGGCCCTTAGGGGTAACTAAATCCTTATCCTACAAAGATCGTGATGCTCCCGAATCCCTGATGGTGTCGACAAGAGAACAACAACAGAGAGAAACACTGGGCACTTCTGAACCACTAGAAGCTGGGACGGAACCCACGTTAGCCGAGGCACGTGGACAGCTTGGAAATAAGGATAGCCCATATGACTACCAGCGGCTCTCAAGGGCAATCTTTCTGATGTGGCCAGACGACCACAAAGGAAAACAAAATCGAGGTGCTGTGGTCCCGATGGACTGCCTGATTGTACACCCCGATAAGCAGTTCGTCGGGCACACTTATTGCTACCAAATCCTGTGGAGGGCTTCCTCTCCGTATCTGGGCGATGCCATAAGATCCCTGCGAGTTCAGCAAACTCCTCAGCGGTGTTTGTGAATCGCAGCCGCCGGAAAAAATCCTGCGGTGCTGTCTCGCCTATCCGATCCTCAACTCTGGGGACACAGTGTTGTAGTGAGCTGTTCAATGAGGATCAGATCTCCAGCTCCTACTTAGCTAAATGTACGCCAGTACCCTAAAAAAAGACCGATTGGCGAAAGCTTGGCTGTGTCTGGATGCACTGTCTTCATTGTCCGTGGCAGGGTGGTTGGGTTGTGGGGTGTGGGCAGCTGGAGGGGTGTTTTCGCGGGGGCTCTGCGTCATGAATACGGGTGGACACCCTGGGATGCTACTTTAAGGCGTATGAGCTGCACCCTGTATCTAATTTACCCGTCAGGAGCATTATTCCCTTAATCTTAATGAGTGCCTGTGCGTGCCGTACCCATCGTCAACACAGCGCAGCTCAAGGGGGTAAGGACTGCTCTAAAGGCAGGTGAAGAAGTGTTCTCTGGGTCCTCCCACCCCTTCGGGTGTTTCTTTTTTTCTCCTCTGCTCGGTAATCCCCCCCTATGGGTATTTCCCCCTGCTCGTATATTCCCCCTGCTGGGTTATTCCCTCTCTCGGTATATCCCCTGTCGGATATTCCCCCTCTCGGTATTTCCTCTGCTCGGTATTTCCCCTGCGTTTCCCCTGCTCGGTTATTCCCCCTGGATTTTCCTCTGTCGTATATTCCCCCTGCTCGGTTGTCACACCGACCCTGGAGTCGCCTGAAGGATCGGTCTGGTGGGATAAAAGGAGTGACTGACCTCCCGCTCCGCAGAACCAAAAAAGATTACGATACAACCCCATTTATTCCACAGCAAAATAAACATTCCAACACCGCACATGCACGATCACAATAAAACTCAACGCACACAACATCACAATCCGATAAAGCATCCACGACACCATGCACAATCACGATCAAGCACCCAAAACCACACACATGCACAATCACATCAAGCATCCACCCCCAACATGCCGATTATAAATAAATATTTCGCCATACGACGTACATGAACACAATTACAGCATTCCAGCACATATGACATTACACAATTATAAAGAAATATTTCCAGTATCAATCCTTTCTCACACCATGGAGTGCGTCCACATCCCTGCCCCTGTCAAGTCCGCGGGGAGCACCCTGTCGCACTAGGTGCTCCGAGCCGGGCTGGTTCTCGCAGGGAGTCGCCCAAGCCGACACCCGACCCCCAGCGGGCAGTGAAGAGCGTGTCCCGAGGGGGGGGGGGGGGGGAAACGTAGCTGTTACTGGAGGCCCTGGACGGGGGTCCGGGCCGGCCAGTCAAACGGCGGGCTCTTCTAGCAGTCCACGGTCCCGACCAGGGCGTGGCCTCGACCAGCGCGTGGAAACCATCCCGTCCGTGGTCTCAGCCAGAACGTGGCCTCGACCAGCACGTGGCACCGTCCATTTTCGTGCTCCAGGTGAAGCCCCCGGGAGGGGGGAGGACGTAGCTGGGAGGAGAGTCGGAAGAGGAGGAAAAGAAGAAGGAAGGGGGAAAGGGAAGAAGGGTACTGGAACCCTGCCGTCAGTACCGTCGACCATTGCTGTCAAGCTTAAACAGCCACTCGCATGATGGGCGAGGGGAAGTGTATCAACGCACACATAAACCCATTGAATCAAGTCTTCTCACACGGATGCAGGTAAAAGACTGCTTAAATCAACAGGTTATAAAAACAATTGAATTTCTTCACCCTTCTCTCACCACGCTTAACGTTTTCCTTCCTTAGGAAATAAATCAACACAGCGACCATCGCTTAATAACTGCCACCAACATTTGAAAATAGAAATTTCAATGGCATAACTGTCACTTTCCCATAAAACACACTTCAAAACAACACAAATCTCCAACCACGCATCCGAACGACAAATCATGCGCACGCACGCTCGCGAAACAAAAAAACTCGCTCTCCCTGCCACACAAACGCGGTGGCCGAAGGACAAAAGTCCGGCGAACGCGACAGGGGCGGCGAGCGAGACCAAGCAAGCTCCAACCCCGAATCACCAGGCCCTCTCCCCTCCCCACCGACCACCGCATCACCAGACACACAAACAGGGAAAGAACCTCGGAAACAACCCAGAATGGCCAGGCTAAAGACGGAATCACCAGAGAAAAGGTCTCACACAATTTTTTCTCTCACAATTTCGAAAAAAAGAAAACCGCGCAAAAGCAAAGACTAAGCCGCCAACAACAACAAATCAAAAAAAACAGACCACGAAAACGATGCTTACCAGCTACCCTGGGTGACCCGAAGAGGCGGGTCAAAGGACTCTCTCTACCCTCTGCCCAGTGGAGGGACAGAGGCGAAGATGCGGAAACAGAAGAAATGATGTCCCTCTCCTAGGCCGACTGCAGGAATTGAAAGTACTGACTGTACTCTCGATGATAAGGGAAAGAACCAGGACTGGAGCAGGCGCCCCCAGAGACATCTTCCGCTCGAGTGAAGAGCTAACCTCCCTCAGCAATGGCGGCCAACATGCCCTGCTGCGTCACAGAGTGAGCATACTTCAAACTAAAAGAAACGAAGCACGTGCGACAGGTAAAAAGACAGGCGAGAGGCCGATAGACAGAAAGTTCGAGAGAAAGGTACCGGCCACCCGTGAACTTGCAGATGAATAGCACGGGCGGTGGGAATTAGAGAGAGAGAGAGAGAAGCAAACCGAAGTTGAGCTGAACCACACCAAAGGTGCAACTGCACCACAAGCCACCCTAAGGGAACGGATACACGACAACAGCAACGACAATAAAAAAATAAGTAATTCCGCCACCCTAGGTGGGTCGAAACGTCGTAGGCCTCGTGACCAAAATCGTGACAAACCCCCCTTCTAAAGCATCTGTTTCTCTGAGATACAGTGCTCCTTTGAACCTTGTCGCATGTGCAACTTCACAACAATGGGACCGAACCCAACTCTCTGTGATTTGACAGGTACGATGAATCCAATACAAACATTCCACGATAGAATCACACGGGGAATACATAATACTACAATTTTTCAAACAACTAAGGCAAACCTTCCAACCATGAAATAACCCAAACCGAACCATTGGTGATTCACTACCCTTTTAAACCCCACTGAAGTGACAACTGTCACTAAAAACCTGATACAAAGACCAAAAGGGGATATAACCCTGGTTGAGGGGAGGTGTCCCTCTGACTGATTTCCAATATGCTAACTACGGACTCGGCTAAGATAGTCAGCATCCGTATTACAGGAACCCTTGATATGACGGAACGTTGAACGCATGACTCTGCAGTTCCACTGCCTAATCATGAGTCGATGACTGACTGGCCGGATCCGGTCCAGCACTGGAGAGGATGATGATCGCTCTCCAGTACAAACTTCCGGCCGTACTTCTTCTTGGGCACGCCGGTGCGTGTCCAAATCTGCCGGAGAGATTCAGCAACAGTAGGGGCATCGATAGTCCTAAGCGGGACAGCCTCTGGGTATCGACTCGCAGATTCTACCACTACCGAAGTGTAGCGGTGACCGCGATCGGTGGTGGTTAATGGGTCCCACCAGGTCAACCCAACCCCGCTGAATGCCTCCCCCAACCAGTGGCACTGACCCTAGGGGAACACGCTTCAAGCGACCCCTAGGCGTTGTCCGCTGGCAGACATCGCAACTGCGGCAGTACTGCCTAACCTGTGAGTTCATCCTGGCCAAAGAAGTCTTGTCTTACCCGCTCGAGAGTCCCTTTGAGCCCCTATGACCTGCCATAGGTGAATCATGGCCTGCCGGAGAAAAAGATTCTCTCAAGCTTTGGGGAACGACAAGCTGCTTGGCCACACGATCTGCCTGAGTGAAACCCTAAAGAGGATCCCCTTGTGGAGCTTGAAGCTCACCTTGGCGTGTCGGGCAGACTGAGCGGGGACGATCCCACAGTTGTCGTAGGCGTTGGACATCCCAAATCCCTGGCCTGAAGACGGATAATGCTAGCAGGATCGGCCCTTGCCAGAACCTCGTTAGAGATCGGCGAAGAACGGGACGCAATTCCTGTGCCCGCTTCTTGCTTTGGCGCGTGTGGGGACTCCCACACACGCCTGTACGGGCAGATCCGTAGACACGGACTGACTGCGTCCGTCTGCGAAGGTGATAGTATTCCCATGATAAGGGAATACAGAGGTCGCTCCACCGCGATGGCCCATACTTCGCCACAGAAGTAGGGGTGGAGATAGGAATAAGTACAGAAGGACGGGTGGAGTAAACCAGCCTCCAACCCGCACACATCATAAACTAGCGCCCCGCGGGCCTTAGGGGAAACTAAATCCTTATCCACAAAGATCGTTGATGCTCCGAATCCCTGATGGTGTCGACCAAGGGAGGAACCAACAACAGAGAGAAACACTGGGCACTCTGAACCACTAGAAGCTGGGACGGAACCCACGTTAGCCGAGGCACGAGGATGCTGGAAAGGACTAGCCCCATGACTACCAGCGGCTCTAGGGCAATCTTTCCTGATGTGGCCAGGACGACCACAAAGAAAACAAAATCGAGGTGCTGAGGTCCCGATGGACTGCCTGCCTGTTCACCCCGTAGCAGTTGTCGGCACCTTATTGCTACCAAATCCTGTGGAGGGCTTCCTCTCCGTATCTGGGCGATGCCATAAGCCCTGCGAGCTTCAGCAAACACCTCAGCGGTGTGAATCGCAGCCGCGAAATCCTGAGGTGCTGTCTCGCCTATCCGGATCCTCAACTCTGGGGACACAGTGTTGTGGAGCTGTTCAATGAGGATCAGATCCTCCAGCTCCAACTTAGCTAACTGACGCCAGTACCCTAGCGTCTTGCGCAGCCTATCACCAAACTGCACGAAGGTCTCATCATTATTCTTTTCATGGACCTAAACTTCCTCCTGTAGGTCTCTGGGTAAGGTGGAAACGCTTACGCAGAGCCAACTGCATGTCTGCATAAGACGCACCTTCATTAGAGTGAGCACACACTCCCTTGCAGCACCAGATAATCCAGAAAAAAGGTGCATAGCCTTTTGTTCCTCAGACAATTGGTATGAACAAGAAAACCTTGTCAAAATGCTCTAAGAACATATCAATGTCCTCACTAGGTCTGAACTCTGGAAGCTTTAACTTTGGGCCTCTAACTCTATCACCTGCCTGGTGATTAACCCCCTGGTTTACAGAAGCGGGAGGCCGCGAAAGAGTTGTTCCTTTCCTCCCTACGCAGAGCCCTCCATCCTGTCTAGTTCTTCCCTACGGAGGGCTTCCTGCCTGTCAGCCTCCTCCCTACGCTGAGCCTCCTGTCTAGCAGCCTCCTCCCTACGCTGAGCAGCCTCCTCCCTACGCTGAGCAGCTTCTTCCTTACGAAGGGCCTCCTGTCGGGCAGCCTCTTCTCTGCGCAGCATAGCCTCCTCCCTATGCATAATCTCCTGTCTGCCCAGTCTCCTCTCTGCGCAGAGCCTCCTGTCTAGCGGCCTCCTCTCTACGCTCTTCCCTACGGAGAGCTTCCTGCCTGACTGCCTCTTCCCTACGAAGAGCTTCCTGCCTGACTGCCTCTTCCCTACGAAGAGCTTCCTGCCTAGCAACCTCTTCCCTACGTTGGGCCTCATCCTCCCGTCGCTGCGCTCTAGAAACATCAGGACGGAGGTGATGTCCTGGGTGGGGTTCACCACTCCCGACACGGGAGGAGACCCATCTGACCCGTCCCTTGGGTCTCGACTTTCCCATAAGGAAAGTCTTCTGGGCATACTCCTTACGAGGGGAAGCATGGAGAAGAGAAGGTTTCGGTCTCTGCGACTCAACAGAAGCCCACAGTTGCTTCGCTATACTCTGACGCTTCCGAGCGGAAGTGCCAGTCGGGGTCTCGACAGGGAGACCCCCCAGCGAAGAGGTAGTAAAAGTACCCACTGGACTACCTGCTACAGCACTGGAATAAGTAGAAGTTACCGTAGTCGAAGTACTGGTACTAATAGTAGGGACTACAGTAACATTTTGAATACCCTTCTTCTTCGACGCACGCGTCGCCTTACCACCAGCGCCGGACGTTGCCATGAGAACAATATCCTACAATTTTCCAAATACAGGGAAAAACAATTCCACTAGAGAAAAAAAAAACAAATATTTTAGGGGCGTGTGTATATGTGTGTATGTGTGTGTGTGCGTGTGTGCGGACAAGTTCCGGCTGCTCCCACTCTGGCAACACCGCGCTCTACAGCACGAGCAACAGTGCGGTGGGCTCACCGAAAAAAAAAAAAAAAAAAAAAAACTATGTCCGGCTGCCCCCACTCTGGCAACACCGCGCTCTCACAGCACGAGCAACAGTGCGGTGGGGCTGGCCGAAAAAAAAAAAAAAACAAAACCTAGCAGACGGAATCCGGAGAGAGAAAAAAAAACACTAGCGTCCGATACAACCCCCTGTACTCAACAATCCGGTAAGAGAAAAAAAAAAACAAGAACTGGCTAAATACAACACAGGAATGGAAGACTGACGGCAACCCCGAAGGGCAAGACTTACGGCCGTACCTGCGTGAGGTACCCGGCGGAAGGAGGTCTGGACGCGGTCGACTCCCCTTGGTCTCCCCTCGACTCCCGAGTCACACCGGATGTTCCCTCAGGCCACCAAAAAGACTCCCTTCACACTAGAGTCACCCAGCCAACCACCCACGAACAAAACACGACAAACTGACTAAACATCTACAAAACAGACAAAACTAAACAGGTACTCTGCGAAACGAGAGAGAGACAGCCAGAGCCCTTCACATCCCGGACGAGCCCCCACAATTGTCACGACCGACCCCTGGAGGTCTGCCCTGACAGGATCGGTCTAGGTGGGAGTGAAGGGAGTGACTGACCTCACACGCTCCGCAAGAGACCACACAATAAAGATTACGATACAACACCCCATTTATTCACACCAGCAAAATAAACATTCCAACACACGCACCATGCACGATCACAATAAAGCACTCCAACGCACACAACATGCACAATCACGATCAAGCACTCCAACGCACACAACATGCACAATCACGATCAAGCACTCCAACGCACACAACATGCACAATCACAATTCAAGCACTCCCACACCACAACATGCACGATTATAAATAAATATTTCGCCATACGACGTACATGAACACAATTACAGCATTCCAGCACATATGACATATACACACAATTATAAAGAAATATTTCCAGTATCAATCCTTTCTCACACCATGAGTGCGTCCAATCCCTGCCCCTGTCAGTCCGCAGGGAGACCCGTGCACTAGGTGCCCACCCGGGCGGGTTCCCGCGGGGAGGCCAAACCGACACCCGACCCCAAGGGGCAGTAAAGAGCGTGTCCCGGGGGGGGGGGGGGGGGGGAACGTAGCTTTATGGAGGCCTGGACGGGGTCGGGCCGCCAAAAAGCGGCGGGCTTTCTAGCAGTCCAGGTCCCGACCGGGCGTGGCCTGACCAGCGCGTGGCACCACCCCCTCCGTGGTCTCAGCCAAAAACTCCCGCCAGCACGTGGCACCGTCAGTTCGGCTCCAGGAAGCCCCCGGGGGGGGGGGAGGACGAGCTGGGAGGAGGCGGGAGGGGGAAAAGAAAAAGGGAAGGAGGAAGGAAAAAGGGTACGGAACCTCCGTCAGTACGCGACCATTGCGCAAGCTTAACGCCCTTTCCCTGATGGGCGAGGGGGGGTTTTCAACGCACACAGTAAACCCTTTGAACAAGTCTTCTCACACGTGCAGGAAAAAGACTGTTTAAAATAAACAGGTTATAAAACAAATAGAATTTTTTTCCCCCTTTTCCCCCTCACGCTTAAAAGTTTTCTTCCTTAGGGAAAAAAACAACACAGCGCCATCGCTAATAACTGCACCACTTTTTCAAAAAGTAAAACAATGGATAAATGTCACATTTCCATAAACACACTTCAAAACAAAACAAATCCCAACCAGCATCCGAACGACAAATCATGGCAGCACGCTCGCGAAAATAAAACTCGCTCTCCCGCCACACAAACGACGGTGGGCCCAAGGGCAAAAGTCCGGCGAACGCACAGGGGCGGACGAGCGAGACCCAAACAAGCTCCAACCCCGAACACCAGGCCCCTTCCCTCCCCCCACCGCCCCGCATCCCGACACACAAACGGAGAAAGACCCCCGGAAACAACCAGAATGGCCAGGCAAAAAACGGGGAATCACCCGAGAAAGGTCTCACACAAAATTTCTCACAACGAAAACAAAAAAAACGCGCAAAAGCGAAGCTAACCCGGGCCCAACCCCCAAAAAAAAAAAACAACAGACCCCGAAACCGTGTTACCAGCTACCCTGGGTGACCCGAAGGGGGGTCAAAGGACTCTCTCACCTCTGTCCAGTCGAGAGGACGAGGCGAAATGCGGAAAAGAAGAAATGATGTCCCTCCTACGGCCACTGCGGAATTGAAAGATGACTGACTTCGGAAAAGGTAAAGAACCAGGAGGAGAGGCGCCCCCAGGGAAATCTTCCCCCGAGTGAAAAGTAACCCCCTCGCAAGGGGGCCAAAAATCAAAGCTGGCCAGAGGAGAACTTCAAACTAAAAGAAACAAGCACGTGCGACGGAAAAAGACAGGCGAGAGGCCGTAGACAGAAAATTTGGAAAAAAGGTACGGCCACCCGTGAACTTCAGGATGAAAGAAAGGGCGGTGAATTGAGAGAGAGGAGAGAAAACAAACCAAGTTGATGAACCACCCAAGGGGCAATGCCCCACAACCACCCCAAGGGCGGAAAACACGACAACCAAGACAATAAAAAAAAATAAGTAATTCCCCCCACCCCTTGGGGGTTGGGGT
>JAFLJL010016931.1:7500-10000 GCA_018398815.1 Conus ventricosus
TAAAACAATCAAAAAGAAATATAAGATGTTCTAAAGATACTTGTGCATCATATCAGGACGGGATTACTTAAGATACATTGAAATAAGGAATTTAAGCAACAGACTTGTTAAGAGAAGCCGTAAAAATTACGAAAGAGAAATAGGTAAAGAAAGTCAAAGTAACCCCAAAATGTTCTGGAAATATGTTAAAGAAAAGATAAAAATAAACACTGGAATAGGCACATTGAAAAGGAAAGATGGAAGTTTGGTAGATAACGATAAAGAAAAGGCGACACGCTAAACGACTTCTTCTCTAGCGTTTTTACACGTGAGGACCTAAGTAGCGTTCCGAACTTACCAGAGTGTTCCCGATCTGACGGTGTATCTATACGTGATGTAAAGGTAACCACACATGCAGTTAAAAGCAAATTGAAAGGGTTAAACCCTAACAGTCTCAAGGTCCCGATCTCATTCCACCACGAGTGTTAAAGCAAATAAGTGATGAGATAGCTAGTCCGCTATGTAATATATTTAACAAATCCTTACAAACAGGGTCCTTGCCTAGAGATTGGAAGACTGCAGAGGTCACAGCTATATTTTAAAAAGGTTCCAAACCAGACCCAGGTAATTACAGGCTGGTGAGCTTGACTTGTATTGCATGTAAGATTTTAGAGAGCTTTGTAAGGGATGTGGTAGTTGCTCATTTTACTGAAAATGACTTATATGCTAAATTTAAACATGGATTTAGGAGAAAGACATCATGTGTCACACAGTTACTAAAAGTAAACGACAACCTAACAGAACTGGTAGATAATGGGGAGCCAGTTGATATAATGTACTTGGACTTCAGAAAGGCATTTGATTCTGTCCCCTATGAAAGGCTGCTAACTAAACTAAAGCATATGGAGTAAATGGTAATGTTCTAAACTGGATCAGAGGTTTTCTTAAGGAAAGGTCACAATTAGTGAGAGTGGGAGAAGAGAGATCCAAGACATCTGAGGTCCTAAGTGGAGTTCCACAGGGTAGTATCCCAGGGCCCATATTGTTCACTGTGTTCATTATTGATTTACCGAACATGACTCAAACCACATGCAAGATGGGTGACAAACAACACAAAGATCCAACAGGATATAAACAAGCTACAAGAATGGTAAGATGAATGGAACCTTTACTTCAATGTAGCAAAATGTAAGGTGACGCACATTGGCAAAAAGAATAAAGTTTGAATATACTTGATTGTGAACGACGAAGTGCAGAAAATAAATATATAATGATGAGAAACAGATCTGGGAGTAACCTTTGATAAAGATCTATCCTTTGATCCTCAAATCCAGAGAGTTGTAAATAATGCAAATCAGATGATGGGACTCATCAGGAGAACTTTTACCTTTCTAGAAAAGGAGACATTTGTCAAGTTATTTAAAGCATTTGTTAGGCCCATCTCGAATACGCTAATGTAATTTGAGTCCCCATCTCAAGAGACAGTCAAAAATGATAGAAAATGTACAAAGGCGAGCTACTAAAATCCTGAAAGAGTGTAGTAATTTAAACAATAAAGAAAGATTACATTATCTCCAATTACATTCACTGAAAGGAAGGAGGATCAGAGGAGACCTAGTCCAATGTTTTAAAATATTCCATAATTATGATGATGTTAATGTGCATGCGCTTTTCAAATTCTCAGAAGTGGGTTTGCACGAGAATAATGAAGGCAAGATTTTTTTTTTTTTATCAGACATTGCCATACTAACAAAGGAATGTCTTGATTTGCTTTCAGAATTGCTAATTATTGGAAAGCACTGCCTACTAACACCAGATGTGCACCTGACATCAACAGCTTAAGAAAACTCCTAGATGAAGACCCTAAATTGAAAGGCTTTTTCTTTAGCGTGAATTGAATATAATGTTACATATAAGATAGGCATGCAACCAGACCGAAATACAATTGAAAAATAATGAGGGGACGCAAATAGGCTGTAAGGTCTAAGGCCAAACCCCTGTCCCTACTACTACTACTACTACTACTACTACTACTACTACTACTACTACTACTACTACTACTACTACTATACTACTACATACGATTAGGGAATATAAGAACGAGAGAACTGAGAGGAAAAGGGGGGAGTAGCAGAGAAACTGAGGAAGAAACAAGGCAGGGGACGGAGAGAGAGAGAGAGAGAAAGAGCGAGCGGAGAGAGAGAGAGAGAGAGAGAGAGAGAGAGAGAGAGAGAGAGAGAGAGAGAGAGAGAGAGAGAGAGAGAGAGAGGGCACCAGTGCTTCTGATGAGCTGACCAGGAAGTTTGGAGGTGACCTCTTAATCAACAAGAAAGACAGGACGTATGGTCAGCTGCAAATCCCTTCAGAGCCAAGTTCCAACTCGGTTAAGTACCAAGACAGATGGTGGAAGATAGAGAGAGAGAGAGAGAGAGAGAGAGAGAGAGAGAGAGAGAGAGAGAGAGGGGGGGGGGGGAGAGAGAGAGAGATCGAGAGAGCGAGAGAGAGAGAGAGAGAGAGAGAG
>JAFLJL010016931.1:12500-17500 GCA_018398815.1 Conus ventricosus
CGAACCCATGACCCTCTGGACATGCTCCTTTTCCACTTAATGACTCGCGCTTTAACCACTGAGCCACAGGGACACCTGATATTGGTAGGGAAATTAAGCCTTATGAAGTTCACTTTTGTTCCTCCTTGACCAGATCCAGCTTGAACACCTCTCTGCCGCTTCTGCCATTGCTTTCAGGGCTCTGGTTTTTTCCTTCCCTGCAACTGAGAGCTGTTTCATGAGGCTATATGCAGACGTTCCTACAAACCCCCTAGCTCCAATTTCTGCAGTGAGGACTTTGACCTGATAGCCTTCTCTCCTCAGGCTGTTTTCCAGATCAGCATACTTTCAGTCTTGTAGATTTGAGCTGCCTCCATTCTGTTCTCATATGACACCGTGAGCTCGATCATGATCAGCTGCTTGGTTGACTTAGAGTGGACTACTATGTCTGGTCTCATGCCACTCTTGCTGATGATCTCTGGATGACTCTTCCATTCTGGGAGGTCTGCAGTGCACTCCCAGTCATCTGCCCCGTCCAGCAGACTCTGCCTGCATGTTTCGAGTGGCACTGTTGTTCTTGGCCATGATTTGCTGCCTCCTGCCGTGAAGAATGTTGCGGTGCTTTTGGAGTCCTGATTCTCCATTTTGTGGTGTTGGTACTAGCCCAGACTACTTGTACAATCTCTTTGAGCACTTGGTTGTGCCTCCATGTGTACCTTCCTTGAGCCAGGGCTACTTTACATGAGCTTAGGACATGCTCCACTGTTTGTTTTTCATGGCAGAGGGGCATGCAGGATCGTCTGTTTTCCCCCACTTCACCAGGTTTGCATTTGAGGGCAGAAGGTCATATGCAGATATGAGAATGAAGCTGATCCTGAGAGGGGCCATGTGCCAAATGTCATTCCAAGTGAGACTTCTTTGGAGTGCATTCTCCCACATTGTCCATTGCCCTTGCTGGCTCTGCTGGACTGCTTTTTGGAGTCTTTTTTGGTCTTCTTCTTTTCTCATCTCCTGAATCATCATGTCTCTTTGGATTTTCCTTTGGCCTTTGACCACCATTCAGTTTTGGTCACCCCCAGTCCTTGTCTGTTGGTCTGTGTGTGTCCTGTTATTTCTCTGATCTTGAGACTTTCTTTTGCAGAATCCATCGCCTCTTGAACTTTCCATTTTATGCCTGTCTTCAGCTGGGGCTTGATTGCTTCTACCACCTTGTCTCCTGAGTCCTCCAGCATGCTTTGAAGTCTGATCTTCCCTGCTTTGTATTCCTCCAGGATGGATTTCAGTGGTAGTTTCAGCTTTGCTTGGCGACAGAACAGCGCTATGTCAGTCAGACAGGTGGGACACCAAGCCATTTCCTTGTGAACTTGTTGATTTTGGCTTCCGTTGCCTCCACTATGCTGGTGCAGATGTCGTATCTTGTTGTAAAACACTTCAGATGCTTATCTATTATTAAATGTAAATAAAATTTTAAGCTGTGGCACTGCAAAATGTTCTGTACAGGCTGAATATATCAGTAATTTGAACATGACCGACCTCGTTTGCCATTGTCAATTAAGGCACTTCTGGAAAACGTGTAAAATCATGAACACGTTTGAAACGTAGAGAAGCCAAAACAAAACAAAACCCATATTTAGAAAACATCAGCGATCACTTTCTACCCGGATGTTATCATCCCTTGCGTATAGGTCATACAACATGTCATTAGTTCACGTGGAATTATGTCATTCTCCATGTGGATCAGCTTCAACAAAGTATTGAATTCACTTAACATCAAAATGTATGTATTTATATACATCAGATATCGTTTTGTTATCCCTATAGACAAGGTCATTAACTGTTCGCCTATCTAATCCCAAAGTTTCTTCGAAGCAAGTGAATGAACTGATTCACAATGGACGACAGCACTGTCTAAACATCATAATTCAGAGCCATACTGCACATTGGGCGGTATAGGAGAATCAAATTATTTCGTGAATAATTCAAACGAGTTGTTATTTAGCTTAGAAAACTTTTCAAAAGATGAATCAAAACATTGTTTGCTCTGCTGCAATAATGCTCAAGCGCGCAGAGAAGAATGTTCTAAGCATTTAAACACTTTAACTACATGCACTATGACGTCACTGTATATAATCATTTTTCGCTCACACTCAAATAACCACCCTTCAAAAATACTATAACATTACTTGTAATCATGTGAACGTGGAGCCGAAGAGACGTATCGCCATGCTGTGGCTGTTCAATTGTGCCTCTTAATCTATGACTATTTTTAAACATAAAAACGACATCTTCAACTAACAATGCAATAGATAATTAAAATACGTCATGTGAAAACCTAGCACCATGTCTTCCATTGTTGATGACGTGTACTGCTATCTCGTTTATGAAAACTAGGAAAAGGACAGAATAGAAGGGGATGCATGCGTCTCCCTGTCTCAATCCTGATGTGCAGGACAAATGATCAGTTAACATGGAACCACGCCAGACTCTCGCTTTGACATCGTTGTACATACATTTAAAGAGAACTGGACAGGGAAGCTTTCGATTTATCGTCTCAAAAACGTTTCCAAAATGTTTAAATACTCAATATGATTTCCGATTCTAACAAAGCTCTTTTTTGCATGGGAGCTAGTAAGAAAAATATGTTTTTGACTGTTGGGTATTTTTCATAAATACAGCTTAATAATCAATATTGTTTTCTTCCACCTATTTTGCAGACAGTTTATTGCTAATACTGCAAGAAAAAAATCTTTCCTCTGCAATTCCTTGGATGATTGGCATCACCTTTCTTAAAGACAGGTTGAATTACAGATCCAGCGCAGACTGACAGGAAATAACACCATAGCGGATCATCCTATTGGATGATTTCAGGGAAACTGTATAACCTGATCATTCGACTTCTTAAACATCTCAACAGTAATGCTTTCGGGACCAGCTGTTTTGAGGGTGTGTTTTTAGTTTTCTAAAAGCAGCAGTATTTCTTCTGCAGAGATCAGACGACCAATAATATTATTATATTCCGTTTTATCTTCAGCTGAGTACTCATTTATTGTGTTGTCAACATCTGTCTCCAGCAAGGCTGTAAAGTGTTGAAACTAAGAATTCTTTTAAAAGTTAAGTTATGAACGACGGAAATGAACGCACAAACGGTGCTCGGTTAATTTTGTTTCCTTTCTTATTGTTATCATGGAGGAAACTACATTTAAGAAGTGGCTGACCAATATCATATTTGGATTCGAGTAAACTGCCCCCCCTCACCAAGGAAGTACCTCGTGCCATCAACAAGTCTTTGCATTGACGAGTAAAAGACCATCGTGGCTCTCCTTCCATCATTTATTTTTCAATGGGGTGACAGTCCGCATCTGACCTTTCTCACTCGGAAGGAGAAGTGTTCCCAGATAAGTGCATTAGTACTCTGAAATATCTTTTGTACTTAAAGAATCTGCAGGGGGTTTTTTCTGTACAAACAGCATCATGCAGTGAACATTGATTCTAGCTGCCATTCCAACAGTAGACATCTGTGAAATTCGATTGTGTTTACATTCAAATGAAAGAAAATAACATCCCTAATTTGTACCACCTGTTAACTAGATTCCTGTTGATCTTTATCTATTCCATAAACTATGAGGTTAGTTCGTTTTAGATTGGCCTTCCAGACCGTCGGCCTCCCCCCCCCCCCCCCCCCCCCCCCCCCCCCCCCCCCCCCACTAACTATTCAACTCGAGACAGCAGATCAAGGTTGGTCTTTATCAGATTTTTGCTTTCTTTTGAAGGCTATGCAGTTTTTTTGTTTTAATCAATCTTACCAGCATAGTGCTTTCGCAGTCCTTCCATACACCGTTCCTCCTCATCAAGCTTACTGTTAGTTTTGGCGTTCTGGACTGTCATGGACTGAAGCATCTCCCTGACATCAGTAAGGGTAGTAGGCTGCTAGGAAGGTTGAGGAGTAGACTGCCTGCTGTCCTAGGATGTCGTGATCCTGTCCACTGGCCTCCCCACTGCTGCGCAGTCCTGACTGCCTCACGTTGTCTTGGGGTCCAGGGTTCAGCACTACGTCTCCTCAGCTCAGCAGCCCCAGAACAGCAAAGTGAGGAGCAGGCCCGTTCAGTTTACTCCAGGGTGTCAACATGTCTATCCGCATGGCATTTTCATCCGTGAACCTCCTTTCTCATGAACAACAGGAGGTCTTGACCAAAGGAACCGCATGTCGCTCTGAAAGTGAGTGCAGTTGATGGCATGATCCTGGAGGAGTATGCTGGCAAAACATGACGAGCTGAATCGGCCTCTGCCATCTTCAACACACGAGAATCAGTCATGACAGGCCATTGGAACGGAACGTCAAGACAGGCCACTGGAGCGGAACGTCAAGACAGGCCACTGGAGCGGAACGAAATGATAGACCACTGGAGCGGAACGTCATGACAGGCCACAGACCACTGGAGCGGAACGCCATGACAGGCCACTGGAGCGGAACGTCAAGACAGGCCACTGGAGCGGAACGTCAAGACAGGCCACTGGAGCTGATCGCCTTGACAGGCCACTGGAGGGGAACGTCAAGACAGGCCAATGGAGAGGAACATCAAGACAGGCCACTGGAGCGGAACGTCATGACAGGCCACTGGAGTAGAATGTCGTGACAGGCCACTGGAGCGGAACGTCGTGACAGGCCACTGGAGCGGAACGTCATGAAAGGCCACTGGAGTGGAACGTCGTGACAGGCCACTGGAGCGGAACGTCATGACAGGCCACTGGAGTGGAACGTCGTGACAGGCCACTGGAGCGGAACATCGTGACAGGCCACTGGAGCAGAACGTCATGACAGGCCACAGGCCACTGGAGCAGAACGTCATGACAGGCCACTGGAGTGGAACGTCATGAAAGGCCACTGGAACGGAACATCGTGACAGGCCACTGGAGCAGAACGTCATGACAGGCCACTGGAACGGAACGTCAAGACAGGCTACTGGCCCCTGGAACAGAACGCCATGACAGGCCACTGGAGCGGAACGTCATGACAGGCCACT
>JAFLJL010016931.1:22500-30000 GCA_018398815.1 Conus ventricosus
AAGAAATTTGAATGTAATGAATAGCAGGACTGGCTCCTTTGGTACAGAGTCCAGGTTGGTCACAGTGAAGTACATAAAGAAATTTGAATGTAATGAATAGCAGGACTGGCTCCTTTGGTACAGAGTCCAGGTTGGTCACAGTGAGTAAATAAAGAAATTTGAATGTATAATGAATAGCAGGACTGGCTCCTTTGGTACAGAGTCCAGGTTGGTCACAGTGAAGTAAATAAAGAAATTTGAATGTAATGAATAGCAGGACTGGCTCCTTTGGTACAGAGTCCAGGTTGGTCACAGTGAAGTAATAAAGAAATTTGAATGTAATGAATAGCAGGACTGGCTCCTTTGGTACAGAGTCCAGGTTGGTCACAGTGAAGTACATAATGAAATTTGAATGTAATGAATAGCAGGACTGGCTCCTTTGGTACAGAGTCCAGGTTGGTCACAGTGAAGTAATAAAGAAATTTGAATGTAATGAATAGCAGGACTGGCTCCTTTGGTACAGAGTCCAGGTTGGTCACAGTGAAGTAAATAAAGAAATTTGAATGTAATGAATAGCAGGACTGGCTCCTTTGGTACAGAGTCCAGGTTGGTCACAGTGAAGTACATAAAGAAATTTGAATGTAATGAATAGCAGGACTGGCTCCTTTGGTACAGAGTCCAGGTTGGTCACAGTGAAGTACATAAAGAAATTTGAATGTAATGAATAGCAGGACTGGCTCCTTTGGTACAGAGTCCAGGTTGGTCACAGTGAAGTACATAAAGAAATTTGAATGTAATGAATAGCAGGACTGGCTCCTTTGGTACAGAGTCCAGGTTGGTCACAGTGAAGTACATAAAGAAATTTGAATGTAATGAATAGCAGGACTGGCTCCTTTGGTACAGAGTCCAGGTTGGTCACAGTGAAGTACATAAAAAATTTGAATGTAATGAATAGCAGAACTGGCTCCTTTGGTACAGAGTCCAGGTTGGTCACAGTGAAGTACATAAAGAAATTTGAATGTAATGAATAGCAGGACTGGCTCCTTTGGTACAGAGTCCAGGTTGGTCACAGTGAAGTACATAAAGAAATTTGAATGTAATGAATAGCAGGACTGGCTCCTTTGGTACAGAGTCCAGGTTGGTCACAGTGAAGTACATAAAGAAATTTGAATGTAATGAATAGCAGGACTGGCTCCTTTGGTACAGAGTCCAGGTTGGTCACAGTGAAGTAAATAAAGAAATTGAATGTAATGAATAGCAGGACTGGCTCCTTTGGTACAGAGTCCAGGTTGGTCACAGTGAAGTACATAAAGAAATTTGAATGTAATGAAAAGCAGGACTGGCTCCTTTGGTACAGAGTCCAGGTTGGTCACAGTGAAGTACATAAAGAAATTTGAATGTAATGAATAGCAGGACTGGCTCCTTTGGTACAGAGTCCAGGTGGTCACAGTGAAGTACATAAAGAAATTTGAATGTAATGAATAGCAGGACTGGCTCCTTTGGTACAGAGTCCAGGTTGGTCACAGTGAAGTACATAAAGAAATTTGAATGTAATGAATAGCAGGACTGGCTCCTTTGGTACAGAGTCCAGGGTTTGGGCACAGTGAAGTACATAAAGAAATTTGAATGTAATGAATAGCAGGACTGGCTCCTTTGGTACAGAGTCCAGGTTGGTCACAGTGAAGTAATAAAGAAATTTGAATGTAATGAATAGCAGGACTGGCTCCTTTGGTACAGAGTCCAGGTTGGTCACAGTGAAGTACATAAAGAAATTTGAATGTAATGAATAGCAGGACTGGCTCCTTTGGTACAGAGTCCAGGTTGGTCACAGTGAAGTACATAAAGAAATTTGAATGTAATGAATAGCAGGACTGGCTCCTTTGGTACAGAGTCCAGGTTGGTCACAGTGAAGTACATAAAGAAATTTGAATGTAATGAATAGCAGGACTGGCTCCTTTGGTACAGAGTCCAGGTTGGTCACAGTGAAGTACATAAAGAAATTTGAATGTAATGAATAGCAGGACTGGCTCCTTTGGTACAGAGTCCAGGTTGGTCACAGTGAAGTACATAAAGAAATTTGAATGTAATGAATAGCAGACCGTCAAGAAAACGCAGAAAAACGAATCACAAGACAAAACTGTTGGCATCCCTTCCAGTTATTTTAAACCCTCTGACCTCTAAACGAATTTACAAGACAAAACTGTTGGCATCCCTTCTAGTTATTTTAAACCCTCTGACCTCTAAACGAATCACAAGACAAAACTGTTGGCATCCCTTCCAGTTATTTTAAACCCTCTGACCTCTAAACGAATCACAAGACAAAACTGTTGGCATCCCTTCCAGTTATTTTAAACCCTCTGACCTCTAAACGAATCACAAGACAAAACTGTTGGCATCCCTTCCAGTTATTTTAAACCCTCTGACCTCTAAACGAATCACAAGACAAAACTGTTGGCATCCCTTCCAGTTATTTTAAACCCCTTGACCTCTAAACGAATCACAAGACAAAACTGTTGGCATCCCTTCTAGTTATTTTAAACCCTCTGACCTCTAAACGAATCACAAGACAAAACTGTTGGCATCCCTTCCAGTTATTTTAAACCCTCTGACCTCTAAACGAATCACAAGACAAAACTGTTGGCATCCCTTCCAGTTATTTTAAACCTCTGACCTCTAAACGAATCACAAGACAAAACTGTTGGCATCCCTTCCAGTTATTTTAAACCCTCTGACCTCTCTTTTCAATAGAACTTTAAATGAAGGCAAATTTCCAAAGATATGGAAAACTGCGCATGTAAATCCCTTGCATAAAAAGGCTGCAAAAGAGAAGTGTGATAATTATCGACCGATTTCATTGCTTAGTTGCGTTGGTAAAGTCTTAGAGAGATGTATTCACAAACATGTGTTTAATTTTTTATCATCTAATCAACTTATTTCATCTTCTCAGTCTGGATTATCCCTAGAGACTCTACCGTCAATCAGTTGCTCTGCATATATAATGATCTGTGTTCCTCTTTTGATAATGGTACAACAAGCAAGCCGTTTTCCTTGACATTTCCAAAGCTTTTGATCGTGTCAGCCACAAAGGTCTCCTGCATAAAATGAAAGCCATTGGCATACGAGGTAAATTACATGAATGGTTTACTGATTATTTATTAAGTCGTACTCAAGCAGTTACCATAAAAGGCGAAAAATCTGTATACAAGAGAATTCCTTCTGGTGTCCCACAAGGTTCAGTACTAGGCCCGCTCTGTTTCTTATATATATCAATGAAATCCAGTCCAACATAAAACTTTTTGCTGATGACACGAGCATGTATTTATCACTCGATAATCCCAATCTCCGCGCTGAAATACTTAATGCTGACTTGGAAAAGATAAACTCGTGGGTTAAAAACTCGGAAAGTAAAATTTAACGTTGAGAAAACAGAACTGTTGAATCTCACTCGCAATAGGAATGTGATATTGCCTCTTACATTTGGTTCTACAATTCTACAAAGTACTAACAAGCATAAACACCTAGGTATCATTCTTCAATATGATTGCAAATGGGATGAGCACATAAAACATATAATGACCACTGTTACAATGTTAATTTCATGTCTAAAAAGCTACAAATATAAGTTAAGTAGAAAAGCTCTCGAAATCTTATACAAATCCTATATATTGCCACACTTCGATTATGCCGACACTGTCTGGGATAATTGTACTGGGGACGCAGTCGCAGCATCTGGAAAATTTGCACCTGGAAGCTCTAAGAATCATTACAGGCACTGTTCGTGGAACAATCATCAAAATTTATACAAAGAGTCTGGATTCTGCCCATTAAAGGAAAGAAGAAAACGGCATAAACTAATACAGTACTATAAAATGATTAATGGCCTAAGCCCCAATATTTAGTACATCTTATTCCCTCTCTAGTCTCTGACAGAAACCCTCACCACAGGCGAAGGCCTCTAGAACGCACAGTAATGAAATGTAAGACAGAGTTATATAAAAAAAATCGTTCGTCCCATCCGCAACTCAATTATGGAATGCACTACCTGACTACATTAAAACTAGCAACTCGTTGAGCCAACTGAAACGATATCTGTCTATTGATGACGCTATAGTGCCACCATACTACTATTTTGGTAAAAGAAGAGAACAAGTAATTCACTGTCGGCTCCGTTTAGGTATGAGTGATCTAAAGAACAATATGGTTAACCGACATTTGGATAATAATCCTTCTTGTAGCTGTGGCAATGGAAGGAGAAACACAGCAGAACACTATTTTTTTATTCTGTCCCCTATTCAATATAGTTCGTGAAAATACAATTTTGACTCTTCCACAGAATTATACCCAATTACGTTTTCTTTTTAGAAGGTAGCCGTGATCTTCAACCTGATGTGAATTCATTAATATTGGAAAAGTACACCAGTTTATCTCTGAATCGAACCGATTTCACCCCTGACTTTCTCATTAAAAGAAAAAAAAAATCGTTTTTGCCTTTTTCGTATTTTACTTTCTGTAATTTTATAGTTTGGCTCTTATTTATTCATTATGATCCATTTCTTTACTTTTGCAATAAGAGGCTGACTGACAAGTCGATTGGCCCAAGACGTAGTTTACTGGATAGATAGTTTGTTTACTTACTGATTAGCCAACGTCATCGCTAAAATTAGTAAATCTTTTTTCTGTTTAAGCGATCGATGTCATAGTGTCTTCGAAAGGGAAGAAAAAACAATAACAGGAAATGAAAAAAAATGAAAAGGGGAAAAGAAAAAGAGGGGAAAAAAGGGAAAAAAAAAAGTTAAATCAATTGAACTACCATAATTCAACACAATACTTATGGAAAAGATGGGTTCAACCCTAAACTACTTTACGTTATTGTATAAGTTTCTCTCGAGTTTGTAAAGTGTTCACATATACTTGTTGATGGTGTGATTGCTGTTTCCACTCCCTTTCTCCCATTTTCCATGTTATTCATTTTATTTTTCTGCTACTGTGTCTCTTTTTCGGCTCTTTTTTTTCTTTTTTTTTTTTTCAATGTTTCCTTAAAAAACTCCCAAGCACGAAGTGAAATTGTTTAGTATATTGTGAATGTATTTAACCGCCAATATATATTGTAAATGTCAATTTGAGCACAGTATAAGCCTAGGGCTTGTTGTTGCTCATTCGTCCTGTCAATAATGAAGGTATTCTGTTCATTTGTTTTCTGAAATAAAGTTATTTAAACCACAAGACAAAACACGACGCGTTTCGACCTCTTGGGTCTTCTTCAGGCAAGAGATACAAAACAGTCAGGACAACGAACAGGAACGAGCAATTACTTATCTTCATTCACTTCAGCTCAAGATTCAACGCCTGAAGTGTATGAAGATAAGTGATTGCTCGTTCGCTTTCGTTGTCCTGAATGTTTATTTTTCATGTTGCCTGAAGAGGACCTAAGAGGTCGAAACGCGTCGTATTTTGTCTTGTGGTTCGTTTATCTACGTTTTCTTGGCGGTTCGCTATTAATTACATTTTATTGATTGATTGATTGATTGATTGATTGATTGATTGATTGATTGATTGATTGATTGATTGATTGATTGATTGATTGATTTATTAAGATTTCCGCTTGAAGTCGCCACACTTTGCAACTAAATACAGAAATCTAAAAATAAACTAGACGGAGGAAAGCAATCTACCTTGAGGTGCTCAGTCAGAAACAAAGCAGTTCGGTGTAATTTAGCTTGAGGTGCTCAGTCAGAAACAAAGCAGTTCCAGTTGGGGGGCAGGCGAAACACCAGTCTGTGTTACTTGGGAAACAGGAGAAGAGGTGGGGAAGAAAGGGAGAGGGGGTGGGTGGAGGGGTGATGTCCGGGACCGTGGCAGCCACAGACTGCAGCCAGACGTGTGGTCTGACGTGGGGACTGAGAAGGATTTGGCAACGCACCGCTAATTAAAAGAAAAGAAAGAAGAAATATAAGAAAATCCTTTACTTTTCTAACATTAGCATTAAGAGATCAATCGTCACACGTTTAGACTAATAGAAGGCAACACGGCTGTATATGTTCAAGGATAGACAGACTGATTGAGAGGCAGACAGATAGACAGACAGATAGACAGACAGATAGATGGATAGATAGATAGATAGATAGATAGATAGATAGATAGATAGATAGATAGATAGATAGATAGATAGATAGATAGATGCAGAGATACAGAGATACAGAGATAGATCGATAGATACATAGATACAGAGATAGATAGATAGATACAGAGATAGACTGGCATACAAACATATCCAGAGAGAGAGAGAGAGAGAGAGAAGAGAGAGAGAGAGAGAGAGAGAGAGAGAGAGAGAGAGAGAGAGAGAGAGAGAGAGAGAGAGAGAGAGAGAGAGAGAGCGAGGTGGTTCAAAACACAAAAACATAGCCTAAAAGAGTCGAAAGAGATGACAAGCGGTTTAGATAAAGGAGACACATTTTTTGTTAAACAAGAGTATCTTTCGGTATCCAAGTGTGGTGTGTATGGGTGCACACACACACACACACACACACACACACACACACACACACACCACACACACACACACACACACACACACACACACACACACACACACACACACCACACACCACACACTAAGGAAATATTAATACAAAAAGGTGTCCTCCAAGGTAATCCCTTAGCCCAACCTTATTTAACATATTCATAAATGACATTGTCGGATATCTCAGAGACCATGATTCCCCAAGAATTTCCGATCTAAAACAAGTCGAAATTCCGTGTCTTTTGTATGCAGATGATTTAGCTATCCTCTCGACTTCAAAACAGGGACTTCAGCGTAAATTAAACCAGTTACACAACTACTGTTTAGACTGGGGAATGAAAATCAACACAGAGAAAACAAAGGTCGTTGTATTCACCAAATCAGATCCAAAGGTACCACTGTTCTTCAATTGCGGTGAAAACATAATTGAAACAGTAGATCAATATAAATATCTTGGAGTCATTTTCCATAAAAACGGACATTTTACAGAAGCCCAAGAACACTTAGCAAGACAGGGGAATAAAGCCGCACATACCTTGAAGAGAACGTTTTATGGTCAAAATGTAAATATGAGAACAGTTACAACCCTATTTGACTCGTTAGTCTCTCCCATCTTCACATATGGGTCGGAGGTGTGGTTCCCATCCTCTTACCAATACAAAGATGAAATATGTCAAGAAAAGAAAATGCAGCATTTGTTCAAAACCTGTCTTGCAAACAAATTCCCACATGAAACTGCACACATTAAATTCTGCAGGCAATTATTAAGAGTTCATAGAAAAGCAATGGCATTACCGGTTTTGGGCGAACTGGGGAGATTCCCGATTACTTTTAAAGTGATAACCCAGACTATCGCATTCTGGATACACATATTAGAGTCAGACCAAGACTCTTACCAACAACAGATTTATCAGTCAATGATCTCTCAAGGCACCGAAGAAAGCAAATGGACGAAGTTTATACGACAAACCTTGTCAACGATAGGATTACAGCATGTCTGG
>JAFLJL010016932.1:0-32116 GCA_018398815.1 Conus ventricosus
AGCTCCTCCAGGCCGAGATTTTTTGTGGCTAATACAGTGATCAAACAGTCACGTGACGCCCAACCTACTTCCGCCAAGGAAGAAGCCGTGTCTGCTTCCTGTTCCTCATTAAGCGAGGCCTGTGCGCAAGGTAACCCCGAGAACCTTGGCGCTAGAGGGGAAGGTTGGGCGGGCATTAGAGTCTGACATGGTAAGTGTACTAGCCAAACAGGGAGTATAATACAAATTTCCCCATTTTGGCGTCATATACTGTACCATGTCAACCATAGCAGAATTTAAAGGAATTTGGAGGAGGGCCGAGTGTCCTAGTGGTTCTTGGGGTTAGAGGGCGGAACCGATACAGCTGCATTAGCCGCCACAAAAGAGATCCCTTTAGAACCATCAGCCCTGGTCATGCGGATATCCCTTAAATAAAAGTTTATGAAGGGATTTTCCGAACACCAGTAGGCTGCCTCTAGGAGGTGGCCAAGGGGACAGAAGGCTGGAACGCTGTGGAAGTGGCCAGTGCTCTGACCTCATGAGCCCGGGAGATAAGACAGGGAGATCCTTATACGCCTGGGCGTAGGCAGATCTGACCGTCTTGGAAAGCCACCAGAGATAGTGCCAGCCAAGATGTCTTTATTATTACTGGGGTTGATGGAAATGAGGAGACGTCTCTGGGAGGAGCGCCGGGGGCGCGAGTGTTCCCAGTAGTATCTCAGACACCCAGAGGGGCACAGGTCCATGTCTCCCCCACTTTCCCCTCTTCCCAAGATATCCGCCAGTGAGCGGATGATGAGGGAGGGAGAGGCTGTGCCCGGTTCCTGATCCTTAGCTAAGAATTTGGGGAGAAACTTGAGAGAGACAGAACCGTCCCTGTGGAAGGCAATGTCTCGGGTGTCCCCGCTGGGGGCATGAATTTCGCTGCGTCTTCTGGCCGAAGCCAGGGTGAGGAGAAATGTGGTCTTGAGAGAAAGAAGGTCAAAGGGAAGGGTGGCGATAGGCTCGAAAGGGGGTTTTCTGAGAGTGTCAAGGACAATACCAGCAGAATAAATATAAATATAAATATAATTATAATTATAATTTCTCTTCCAAATTAACTTCAGTTTCCACCTGCAGACACACCTCTCTGAAACAAACAAAACAGATCAAGAGAAGGACACAAACAAAACAGATCAAGAGAAGGACACAAACAAAACAGATCAAGAGAAGGACACAAACAAAACAGATCAAGAGAAGGACACAAACAAAACAGATCAAGAGAAGGACACAAACAAACAGATCAAGAGAAGACACCTTCCAACAACTGGCAGGAAAGAGTGAGACACAACAGAAGACAAGATGATGCAGGAACCAAATTTCAATAACTGGCACGACACAACAGGTAACTGGCACGACACAACAGATGACAAACACAGCACGACACAACAGATGACAAACACAGCACGACACAACAGATGACAAACACAGCACGACACAACAGATGACAAACACAGCAGAAGGGAAGAGATACTAGTTCCAAGCTGCCAACCTCTGAGAAGATTTTTGAAAATTGAGAAGAATTTCTGACAGCTGAGAGGACTGCATAAGCTTCTGCACCCAAAACAAAACAGTGACATTCCAGACACTTTATTGTCTTTCCTTTTGTCACGCTCTTTCATGGAATCTCTGTCTCAGCCAATACATTGTTGCTCTTTTACATTTTTGAAGCACACTGTAAGTAAACTTCATCACATGACCTGGGTCATTTTGCTACTCAGAATCATCAGTGCCTCGTTGTGTCTTGAGCCGAGGAGGGACAAAAATCTGTAAGGTTCTTCCTGACACAACTGACCACTTTCACAGTCCACTGCTGACTGGGATCAGCAGCACTCCCATCCTGACAGCAGAAACCAACCTCAATCTGCACTTCTAACTTTTTTCTTCTTTTCTGCCTCAGGGTTGATCGGTCTAGCAGGTCATTTCGACAACATGGCAGTGGAAGAAGCTGTACCGGAAGTAAGTTTCCAAACAGCTCTTTGGCCAAACGAACAGCAGATGTGTGAACACTGCGAATAAACAAACTTCTTTTCACAATCAGATTTTTTCAATGTGAAGCAGAATAGCGGAATGACGTACATTTGAGCATAACGAATTCCGCGGAAAGCATGACGGTGGGCAGCTGTGCTAGTTGGACAGAGAAGACAGAGAAGAGCAGACAGGACGAAGAGCCTGCAGCCACTCACAGGACATGGCTGGGGGCTGCAGGGTGATGGTGTTCATGATGAGGGGGATGAACTCGATCATGTCCGGCTGGACCTGGGTCTTGTACAGCTGGTACATCACACTACGATGATGGGCAGCTCCGCCAGCACCTTCAACGACTGCACCCCCACGCGGGATGATGTTGTACTGGAACACAGCAATGATACAATGTTGTACTGTAACACAGGAATGATACAATGTACTGGAACACAGGAATGATACAATGTACTGGAACACAGGAATGATACAATGTACTGGAACACAGGAATGATACAATGTACTGTAACACAGACAGATACAATGTTGTACTGGAACACAGGAATGATACAATGTTGTACTGCAACACAGACAGATACAATGTTGTACTGTAACACAGACAGATACAATGTTGTACTGCAACACAGGACAGACAGATACAATGTTGTACTGTAACACAGGACAGACAGATACAATGTTGTACTGTAACACAGACAGATACAATGTTTTACTGCAACACAGGACAGACAGATACAATGTTGTACTGTAACACAGGACAGACAGATACAATGTTGTACTGTAACACAGACAGATACAATGTTTTAACTGCAACACAGGACAGACAGATACAATGTTGTACTGAAAAACAGGACAGACAGATACAATGTTGTACTGTAACACAGACAGATACAATGTTGTACTGCAACACAGGACAGACAGATACAGTGTTGTACTGTAACACAGACAGACAGATACAATGTTGTACTGTAACACAGACAGATACAATGTTGTACTGCAACACAGGACAGACAGATACAATGTTGTACTGAAAAACAGGACAGACAGATACAATGTTGTACTGTAACACAGACAGATACAATGTTGTACTGCAACACAGACAGATACAATGTTGTACTGCAACACAGGACAAACAGATACAATGTTGCACTGAACACAGGACAGACAGATACAATGTTGTACTGAAACACAGGACAGACAGATACAATGTTGTACTGCAACACAGACAGATACAATGTTGTACGGCAACACAGGACAGACAGATACAATGTTGTACTGTAACACAGGACAGACAGATACAATGTTGTACTGTAACAGGACAGACAGATACAATTTGTACTGTAACACAGACAGATACAATGTTCTACTGCAACACAGACAGATACAATGTTGTACTGCAACACAGACAGACAGATACAATGTTGTACTGAAAGACAGGACAGACAGATACAATGTTGTACTGCAACACAGACAGATACAATGTTGTACTCAAACACAGGACAGACAGATACAATGTTGTACTTCAACACAGACAGATACAATGTTGTACTGCAACACAGACAGATACAATGTTGTACTGCAACACAGGACAGACAGATACAATGTTGTACTGAAACACAGGACAGACAGATACAATGTTGTACTGCAACACAGACAGATACAATGTTGTACTGCAACACAGGACAGACAGATACAATGTTGTACTGCAACACAGACAGATACAATGTTTTACTGAAACACAGGACAGACAGATACAATGTTGTACTGAAACACAGGATAGACAGATACAATGTTGTACTGCAACACAGACAGATACAATGTTGTACTGAAACACAGGACAGACAGATACAATGTTTACTGCAACACAGACAGATACAATGTTGTACTGTAACACAGACAGATACAATGTTGTACTGTAACACAGACAGATACAATGTATGTACTGCAACACAGGACAGACAGATACAATGTTGTACTGTAACACAGGACAGACGATACAATTTGTATTGTAACAGGACAGACAGATACAATGTTGTACTGCAACACAGACAGATACAATGTTGTACTGCAACACAGGACAGACAGATACAATGTTGTACTGAAACACAGACAGATACAATGTTGTACTGAAACACAGGACAGACAGATACAATGTTGTACTGTAACACAGACAGATACAATGTTTTACTGCAACACAGGACAGACAGATACAATGTTGTACTGTAACACAGGACAGACAGATACAATGTTGTACTGTAACACAGACAGATACAATGTTGTACTGCAACACAGACAGACAGATACAATGTTGTACTGAAACACAGGACAAGACAGATACAATGTTGTACTGCAACACAGGACAGACAGATACAATGTTGTACTGAAACACAGGACAGACAGATACAATGTTGTACTGCAACACAGACAGATACAATGTTGTACTGCAACACAGGACAGATACAATGTTGTACTGAAACACAGGACAGACAGATACAATGTTGTACTGAAACACAGGACAGATACAATGTTGTACTGAAGCACAGGACAGACAGATACAATGTTGTACTGAAACACAGGACAGACAGATACAATGTTGTACTGCAACACAGGACAGACAGATACAATGTTGTACTGTAACACAGACAGATACAATGTTGTACTGCAACACAGGACAGACAGATACAATGTTGTACTGTAAACACAGACAGACAGATACAATGTTGTACTGTAACACAGACAGATACAATGTTGTACTGCAACACAGACAGATACAATGTTGTACTGTAACACAGACAGACAGATACAATGTTGTACTGTAACACAGACAGATACAATGTTGTACTGCAACACAGACAGATACAATGTTGTACTGTAACACAGACAGACAGATACAATGTTGTACTGTAACACAGACAGATACAATGTTGTACTGCAACACAGACAGATACAATGTTGTACTGTAACACAGACAGACAGATACAATGTTGTACTGTAACACAGACAGATACAATGTTGTACTGTAACACAGACAGATACAATGTTGTACTGAAACACAGGACAGACAGATACAATGTTGTACTGTAACACAGGACAGACAGATACAATGTTGTACTGCAACACAGGACAGACAGATACAATGTTGTACTGCAACACAGACAGATACAATGTTTTACTGCAACACAGGACAGATACAATGTTTTACTGCAACACAGGACAGATACAATGTTTTACTGCAACACAGACAGATACAATGTTTTACTGCAACACAGGACAGACAGATACAATGTTGTACTGTAACACAGACAGATACAATGTTGTACTGTAACACAGACAGATACAATGTGTACTGCAACACAGACAGACAGATACAATGTTGTACTGTAACACAGACAGATACAATGTTGTACTGCAACACAGGACAGACAGATACAATGTTGTACTGCAACACAGACAGATACAATTTGTACTGCAACACAGGACAGATACAATGTTGTACTGAAACACAGGACAGACAGATACAATGTTGTACTGTAACACAGGACAGACAGATACAATGTTGTACTGCAACACAGGACAGACAGATACAATGTTGTACTGCAACACAGACAGATACAATGTTGTACTGCAACACAGGACAATACAATGTTGTACTGAAACACAGGACAGACAGATACAATGTTGTACTACAACACAGGACAGACAGATACAATGTTGTACTGTAACACAGACAGATACAATGTTGTACTGTAACACAGACAGATACAATGTTGTACTGCAACACAGACAGATACAATGTTGTACTGGAACACAGACAGATACAATGTTGTACTGCAACACAGACAATGTTGTACTGCAACACAGGACAGACAGATACAATGTTGTACTGCAACACAGACAGATACAATGTTGTACTGTTACAGACAGATACAATGTTGTACTGCAACACAAGACAGACAGATACAATGTTGTACTGAAACACAGGACAGACAGATACAATGTTGTACTGGAACACAGGACAGACAGATACAATGTTGTACTGGAACACAGACAGATACAATGTTGTACTGTAACAGACAGATACAATGTTTTACTGCAACACAGGACAGACAGATACAATGTTGTACTGGAACACAGACAGATACAATGTTGTACTGTAACAGACAGATACAATGTTGTACTGCAACACAGGACAGACAGATACAATGTTTTACTGCAACACAGGACAGACAGATACAATGTTTTACTGCAACACAGACAGATACAATGTTGTACTGCAACACAGACAGATATAATGTTTTACTGCAACACAGGACAGACAGATACAATGTTGTACTGCAACACAGACAGATACAATGTTGTACTGTAACACAGGACAGACAGATACAATGTTGTACTGCAACACAGACAGATTAGATACAATGTTTTACTGCAACACAGGACAGACAGATACAATGTTGTACTGGAACAATACACAGACAGATACAATGTGTACTGAAACACCACACAGACAGATACAATGTTGTACTGGAACAATACACAACAGATACATGTTGTACTGGAACAATACACAGACAGATACAATGTTGTATCTCAACACAGGACAGACAGATACAATGTGTACTGAAACACCACACAGACAGATACAATGTGTACTGAAACACCACACAGACAGATACAATGTTGTAATGGAACAATACACAGACAGATACAATGTTGTACTGAAACACCACACAGACAGACACCATGTTGTACTGAAACACCATACAGACAGATACAATGCTGTACTGCAACACATGAGAGATACAATGTTGTACTGAAACACCAGACACACAGATACAATGCTGTACTGCAAACACATGAGAGATACAATGCTGTACTGCAACATGAGAGATACAATGCTGTACTGCAACACAATGTTGTACTGAAACACCAGACACACAGATACCACTGCACCCTGTGCGGGATGCTGCTGTACTGCAACACATGACAAAGTCAGATAATATCACTTATATCCCAGCCAACTGCAAAGGGCCATATCAAGGCTGTCACCGTGCTGAAGTCAACTCACAAGTCATTGCTTTAAAAAGAAAAAAGCTCATTCACACAACCCTTTAAGACACACCTTTTAAACACACACTGGAAATTTTGTTAAGAATCTTTCCTCTGTAAAATCTTAGATCTGATGAAAAATGTTGATCTCTCTCAGAAATTCAAAGATCACATAAAGTGGGCCATCTCTGAACAAAAAGTCTGCTTATGTTTATGTCTTACATTATGCAAGTCTCAACACTCTAAAAGAACATGATTCACTGTGAGTGGTACATGACATGGAATGCACCAAAGAGCTCCTTCACCTTTGAAAAGATAAGAATGGGTGTAAAAGGAGTGGTCTGTATGCAAACGGCACAAAACTGTTTCTTCTTTACAGCCACCTCAGGAACTTGGTAAAAACTCTGTCAGGTTTGGATGAATTTTAAATAGTCTGTTATCCGTCTGCAAGTTCCATTCCTCTTGCCAGAGGTCTTTGACTTAAGCCTGGGTTTGGGGTTTCAGATCGGTGTCAGGGATAATACCGACTATCCCACAGGATAATCATATACTGAAACACCAGACAGACAGATACTATCTCATAGGACGATGATGTAGTGAAACACCAGACAGACAGGTACTGACTATCTCATCGGATGATAATGTAGTGAAACACCAGAGACAGATACTGACTATCTCATAGGATGACGATGTAGTGAAACACCAGACAGACAGATACTATCTCATAGGATGATAATGTAGTGAAACACCAGACAGACAGATACTATCTCATAGATGACGATGTAGTGAAACACCAGACAGACAGATACTGACTATCTCATAGGATGACGATGTACTAAAACACAAGTTTCAGTTTCAGTTTCATCAAGGAGGTGTCAATGCATCTGGACTAGTCCATATACACAACACCACATCCATTTGAGACCACACTGCGCATGATTTAAAGCAGATGGATAAATGAATTCATGATTAAGATGAGAGAACTGAAGAAGATGGTCTTGTGGCTATGACCTAGCAGATGTCCGACCTAGGTATTCGCCCAACGTGCTGGTCAGACTTTGAGTAACCTGCCTAACACTGGCTGTGCCAAAATTATCGTTGTTGAAACACAAGACAGAAAGATGCTGACTATTCCTCACGATGAAAATGGACTGAAACACAAGACAGAAAGATGCTGACTATTCCTCACGATGAAAATGGACTGAAACACAAGACAGACCAGCTGCTATGGCGAAGTGGTTAGTGTCATCGACTCCTGGCTGACAGACCAGCTGCTATGGCGAAGTGGTTAGTGTCATCGACTCCTGGCTGACAGACCAGCTGCTATGGCGAAGTGGTTAGTGTCATCGACTCCTGGTTGACAGACCAGCTGCTATGGCGAAGTGGTTAGTGTCATCGACTCCTGGTTGACAGACCAGCTGCTATGGCGAAGTGGTTAGTGTCGTCGACTCCCGCTGACAGGTCGTGGTCAAGCCATGTGGGGCTGTTCTGCCCCGACCGCTCCTACCCACAGTTTACGTTTGCTACTGGCTGCCCAGGTCGTGGTCAAGCCATGGGGGTTGTTCTGCCCCACCGTCTCCTACCCACAGTTACTTTGCTACTGCTGACGGGTCGTGGTCAGAGCCATGTGGGGTTGTTCTCGCCCCCCCGTCTCCTACCCACATACGTTTGCTACTGGCCAACTGGAGAGACGGGGACCACACAATCAAGTTTCGAAACACTTCATGGATGTGTCCTCTGAGAGTGCTGCTCAAATTTTCTGACAAACCACTGCAAGTGTCTGTATCTCTCGGCCTGGTTATGCCAGAAGATATGAACGTAAGCGTAGTGTACAGCCTTGTCACGCAGTCTCAGACAAGAATGGAAATCTGCAACATCATCTTGATTATTCTCATCCTCATTGATCAGCATTAAATAAAAAAAGTCTTACGTTCTGTGGTTCTTCGGCATTAAATGAAAAAGTCTTAGGTTCTGTGGTCCTCGGGCATTAAATTAAAAAAAAGTCTTACGTTCTGTGGTCCTTTGGCATAAATAAAAAAGTCTTACGTTCTGTGGTTCTTCGGCATTAAATGAAAAAGTCTTAGGTTCTGTGGTCCTTCCTGACTGCTCTTATGGTGAGCTCAGTTTCCATGTCACCTCTCCATACTTGGTCTGTTGGGGTCTCCGACGTGAGTGACCTTGTTGGAACCATCAGTGGATGAACGTGGTGGCACCCTCCAGAGGGAACTCTCCCTCATGTTGGCTCCGCAGCTGACCTATGACGTCATCAGGAAGAGCTCAGTAGGTCGTGTCCTGCATATGCCGCATGAGAACAGACACCACTGAACACCACCGAAGTGACTCAGCAACAGTGCAGTGTCTCCTCAGGTGGGTTGCCTCATGACGACCTGACATCCACTGTTCCCTTTCGACTCTGCGGCTGAGGCCATGGGCTGGGTGGAGGGGAGGGGCAGGTGGGATGGAGGGTGCAGAATGAGCTGCATAGGTGAAAGTGATCTCCCCTGTCACTTTCATTTCTGATAGTGAACGCCTGTCTCCGATTGACTTGCTTTTCTGGTACATGCCATTCTGTTCGCTCCGCATTTAGGAAGATATATGAAACAACACTAACAAGACAGAGCTATACTAAATAACTAAATCTTCCACAGATGATGATGTTCTGGAAAACTGAATGGCTCTACACTCCACAAAATGATGATGTCCATAGTTGCCGAAAGAATCAACACTGACTACACATCTGCCCATGGAACTAATTAGTGCCCAGCACCATATGAAAGCACACTGAATGATGTCCAACAAATCCTAAATCAATCACTATAAATCTGGTAATTTAAAATTGCACATGAATAATTCAATAAACACTTTCTGCCGTTAGCTCTACAAGTAGTCCATTTATAAGAGACTCTTTGAGAGTGAATGTTTCACTAGAACTCTTGATCCAAATCTAGCACCTAACTTCCATCAAGACAATTACATACATGAACAGAGAAAAAAAAACTACCATACAAATCAGAAAGATGAATCATAACGGTTAATACCAATGACTCCAGACAACCAATAATACAGTCATGAAGAAAGAAGAGAGGTGAAAGGTGAACAAGCCGGTGACTTTGAACTCTGCTCACCGTGACGTTCTGCTGGTCGCTGTTCTTCTTCTCCGTCACCACGGGCGTCATGGTGTAGATGTCGTTCAGCCACAACTCCACGTTAAACCTCCGACATGTCCTTCACCTTGCCTGACCCCGCACCTCGAATATCTTGCTGAGGTGCGTGGGCAACGTGCCGTAGATCCTCTTCACAAAGTCCAAAAAGTCCTGAATCTGAAGGGGGAAAGAAACATTCAAAGGATTGGTGTATTTCCTTGATCTTCTGCACAATTCCTGCTAGCTACCCACAGCAGATATCCACTGGGGCAGAGAATGTCTCCGCTGTGGTGTACAGGGAATATCGCTGCTAGCTACCCACAGCAGTTTATACTGGGACAGAGAATGTCTCCGCTGTGGTGTACAGGGGGAATATCGCTGCTAGCTACCCACGCAGTTATCACGGGGACAGAGAAGTCTCCGCTGTGGTGTAACAGGGGGAAAAATCGCTGCTAGCTACCCAAAAGCAGATATCACTGGGACAGAGAATGTCTCAGCTGTGGTGACGGGGGGAATATCACTTGCATGAATATGATGGTGTGAAGAAAAATTGGATATATCTGCCCATTTTCATCTTTTTTAAAAAACATTTTCCATCACAGCTTTCGCTGATCAATCACCAATTCCCATGCTTCAGTAAGTTGATTTCAGACAAAAAATGAAATGAAACATAAGCTGCATACAAACAGCTAATGAGCCATCAGTATCTTTCCTTCATAATGTATGTAAATGTTACGTGAAGAAGCATCCTTCATGCTTTATTAAAAACTGTACTGCATAAAAACTCAGATTTTATTTAAACACTCCTTCATAATTGATTACAATTTGTGTTTCAATAAACTCAATATTTTACCCAGAATCCTTCGATTTGATTAAAAAAACAATTGTACATCATGAAACTCGGTATTAATACCAAATTCTGAAAACAAGGATCAAAATTTTTTGTGATGATGATGAACAATATCAACTGTTTTTTCTTTCAACTGTATCTTATCTACTTCTTACAAAATAAACTGATAAATAATTGAACAAAAAAAAATTGATTATTGGTCAAACTAATGACTGCTTAAAATAACTGAACAAAAATAAATTGATAAATAATCAAACTAATGACCGTTCAAAATAACTGAACAAAAATAGATTTTTGGGGGCAAACTTATGACTGTTCAAAATAACTGAACAAAAATGAATTGATTATTGGTTAAACTAATGTTTGGCGTCATATACTGTACCATGTCAGACAATAGCATTCACGGCAGTTAGTCTGCTCGCCAGGGCCCAAGTTTTTGTGTGGGTAATGCAGTGATAAGACAGTCACGTGGTGCCCAACCCACTTTTCCCCCGTAGGGAGAAGCCAGTGTAAGTCTCCCATACGTCATTCTCTCTCGCCCCGTCCAAGCAAGATAAATGAAGCAATGAGGAGACGTCTCTGGGAGAGCGCCGGGGGCGCGAAGTGTTCCCAGTATTATCTCAGACACCCAGGAGGGGCACAGGTCCCATGACTCCCCCACCTTTCCCCTTCTTCCCATGATATCCCGCCATGATGAGAGCGGATGATGAGGGAGGGAGAGGCTGGTATGCCCGGTTTCCTATCCTTACTAAGAATTTGGGAGAACTTGAGAGAGACAGAAACCGTCCCTGTGAAGTGCAATGCCTCTGGGTCCGCACGCTGAGGGCCAATGAATATCGCTGCGTCATCTGGCCGAAGCCAGGGTGAGGATAAATGTGTCCTTTGAGAAGAAAGAAGGTCAAAGGGAAGGGTGGCGATAGGCCGCAAGGGGTTTTTGAGAGTGGTCCAAGGACAATACAGCAGAATAAATATTAAATAAAATATAATTTAATTATAATTTCTCTTCCAAATTAACTTCAGTTTTCCACCTGCAGACCCACACTCCATCTGAAACAAACAAAAACAGAACAAGAGAAGGAAAACAAACAAAACAGATCAAGAGAAGGACAGCAAACACAACAGATCAAGAGAAGACACAAACAAAACAGATCAAGAGCAGGACACAACAAAACAGACAAGAGAAGAGGACACCTTTTCCAACAACCTAACTGGCAGGAACGAGTGAGACACAACAGAAGACAAGATGATGCAGGAACCAAATTTCAATAACTGGACACGACACAACAGGTGAACTGGCACGACACAAACCAATGACAACACAGCACGACACAACAGATGACAAACACAGCACGGACACAACAGATGACAAACACAGCACGACACACCAGATGACAAACCACAGCAGAAGGTGAAGAGATACTAGTTCGCAAGCTGCCAACCTCTGAGAAGATTTTTGAAAACTTGAGAAGAATTTCTACGCTGAGAGGACAGCATAAGCTTCTGCACCCAAAAAAAAACAGTACATCCAGACACTTTATTGTCTTTCCTTTAGTCACGCTCTTTCAATGGAATCTCTGTCTCAGCCAATACATTGTAGCTCTATTTACATTTTGGAAGCACACAGTAAGTAAACTTCATCACATGACCTGGGTCATTGTTTCTACTCAGAACATCAGTGCCACTCTGTTGTTCTTGAGCCGCGGAGGGACAAAAAAACTGATAAGGTTCTTCCTGACACAACTGACCACTGGGTTTCACAGTCCACTGCCTGACTGGATCAGCAGCACTCCCAATCCTGACAGCAGAAACAACCTCAATCTGCACATCTTTTTTCTTCCTTTCTGCCTCAGGGTTGATCGTTCTAGCAGTCATTTCGACAACAGGCAGTGGAAGAAAGCTGTACCGGAAGTAAGTTTTTTTTAAGTTCCAAACAGCTCTTTTGCCAAACGGAACAGCAGATGTGTGAACACTGCGAATAAACAACTTCTTTTCACATCCGATTTTTACCAATGTGAAGCTAATAGCGGAAAGACGTACATTTGAGAATAAACGAATTCCGCGGAAAGCATGACTGTGGGCAGACTGTGCTAGATGGACAGAGACAGACAGAGACGAGCAGGGAGACAGGACGAAGAGCCTTCAGCACTCCACAGACACTGCTGGGGCTGTGCAGGGTGATGGTTCCATGATGATGGGGATGAACCTTCAGAATCATCGCCGGCTGGACCTGAGTCCTTGTACGCTGGTACATCAGCACTACGATGATGGCAGCTCCGCCACACCTTCAAGCGACTGCACCCCGACGCGGAAGAAGTTTTGTACTGGAACACAGCAATGATACATAAGTTGTTACTGTAACACAGGAATGATACAAGTACTGAACACAGGAATGAATACAATGTACTGGAACACAGGAATGATACAATGTAACTGGAACACAGGAATGATACAATGACTGTAACACAGACAGATACAAATGTTGTACTGAACACAGTAAAGATAACAATGTTGGTACTGCAACACAGACAGATACAATAGTGTATTGCTGTAACAACAGACAGATACAATGTTGTACTGCACCACAGGACATACAGATAACAATGTTTTGTACTGTAACACAGGACAGAACAGATACAATGTTGTACTGTAACACAGACCGATACAAAGTTTTATACTGCAACACAGGACAGACGATACAATGTTGTACTGGTAACACAGGACAGACAGATACAATGTTGTACTGTAACACAGACAGATCCATGTTTTCCTGCAACACAAGGACAGACAGATACAATGTTGTTACTGAAAAACATGGCCAGACAGATACAATGTTGTACTGTACCACAGACAGATACAATGTGAGCTGCAACACAGACAGACAGATACAGAGTTGTACTGTAACACACAAGACAGACAGATACAATTTGTACTGTAACACAGACAGATACCAAAGTTGTATATACTGCAACACAGGACAATACAGATACAATATTGTACAAAAAACAGGACAGAGGACCGATACAATGTTTGTACTGTAACACAGACAGATAACAATGTTGTACTGCACCACAGACAGATACAATGTTGTACTGCTAAACATGGACACACAGATACAATGTTGCACTGAACACAGATCAGACAGATACAATTGTTGTACGAAACACAGGACAGACAGAATACAATGTTTGTACTGCAACAACAGACAGATACAATGTTTGTACGGCAACACAGGACAGACAGATACAATGTTTTACTGTAACACAGCCAGACAGATACAATGTTGTACTGTAACAGGACAGAACAGATACACTGTTGTGACAGTAACTCAGACGATACAATGTTTTACTGCAGACACAGACAGATACAATGTGTACTGCAACACAGGACGACAGAATCCAATGTTGTACTGAAGACAGGACAGACAGATACAATGTTGTACTGCAACACAGACAGATACAATGTGTACTCAAACACAGGAACAGACAGAAACAAGTTGTACTTCAAACACGACAGATACAATGTTTGTACTGCAACACAACAGATACAATGTCTACTGCAACACAGACAGACAGATACAATGTTGTGCAGAAACACAGGACAGACAGATACAATGATGTACTGCAACACAGATGCGAGAGACAGATACAATGTTTTTGTAACTGCAACACAGGACAGACAGATACAATGTTGTACAGCAACACAAACAGATACAATGATTGTACTGAAACACAGGACAGACAGATACAATGTAGTACAGAAACACAGGATAGACAGATACAATGTTGTACTGCAACACAGCCAGATACAATGTTGTTACTGAAACACAGGACAGACAGATACAATGTTTACTGCAACACAGACAGATACAATGTTGTAACGTAAACACAGACAGATACAATGATTTACTGAAACACAACAGATACAATGTTGTACCGTAACACAGACAGATACAATGTTGTACAGCAACACAAGGACAGACAGATACAATGTTTTACTGAAAACACAGGACAGGACAGATACAATTGTGTATGTAACTGGACAGAGACAAGATTACAAGTTGTACTGCAACCACAGACAGAAACAATGTTGTACTGCAACAACAGGACAGAACAGATACAATGTATGTAACTGAAACACAGACAGATACAATGTTGTACTGAAACACAGGACAGACAGATACAATGTTACTGTAACACAGACAGATACAATGTTTTACTGCAACACAGGACGACAGATACAATGTTTTTGTAACTGTAACACAGGACAGACAGAAACAATGATGTACTGTAAGACAGACAGATACAAGTTGTACTAGCAAACACAGGACAGGACAGATACAATGTTGTACTGAAACCACAGGACAGACAATACAATGTTGTACCTGCAACACAGGACAGACAGATACAATGTTGTACTGAAACACAGGACAGACAGAAAGCAATGTTGTACTGCAACAACAGACAAGTTACAAATGTAGTACTGTCAACACACAGGACAGATACAATGTTGTACTGAAACACCGGACCAAGACAGATACAATGTTGTACTGAAACACAGGACCAGAAACAATATGTACTGAAAACACAGACAGACGATACAATGTTGTCAGAAGCTCTGACAGACAATACACTGTTGTACTGCAACACAGACTACCGAATACAATAGTTTGTACTGTAACACAGACAGATACTATGTTGTACTGGCAACACAGGACATACAGATACACAATGTTGTACTGTAACACAGACAGACAGATACAATGTTGTACTGTAACCACAGACAGATACCAATGTTGTACTGCAACCCAGACAGATACAATGGTTGTACTGTAACACAGACAGACAAAACAAAGTTGTACTGTGAAACACAAGAACAGATACAAAGTTGTACTAGCAAACACAGAAAGATACAATGTGGTACTGTAACACAGACAGCAGATACAATGGTTGACTGTATCACAGATCAATACAATGTTGTACTGCAACACAGACAGATACAAAAAAGTAGTAGCAGTCACACAGACGACAGATTCACTGTTGTAGACTGTAACACAGACAGAAACAAAGTTGTACTGTAACACAGACAGATACAATGTTGGGGGGGTAACTGAAACACAGGACGACAGATACCATGTTGTACTGTAACACAGGACAGACAGATACAAATGTGTACTGCAACCGCAGGACAGACAGATACAAAGTTGTACTGCAACCCAGACAGATACAATGTTTTACTGCAACACAGGACTATACATGCTTTACTGCAATCACAGGACAGGAAACAAAGTTTTTCTGCCACCGCCAACACCCAAAACAATACAATGTTTTACTGCAAACACAGGACAGACCGATACAAATTGTACTGTAACCAGACAATACAATGTTTTACAGTAACAACAACAGATACAGTTGTACTGCATCACAGGACAGACAGATACAATGTAGTACTGTAACACAGACAGATACAATGTTGTAACTGACGCAACACATACAAGACAGATACAATGTTTGATACTGCAACACAGACAGATACAATGTTGTACTGCAACACAGACAGATACAATGTTGTACTGAAACACAGACAGACAGATACAAAGTTGTCACTGGTAAAACACAGACAACAGATACAAATGTTGTACTGCAACACAGACAGACAGATACAATGTAGTACTGCAACACAGACAGAAACAATGTTGTACAGCACACAGGACAGATACAATGTTGTACTGAAACACAAGGACAAAAAAAAGGAACCCAGATACAATGTTGTACTACAAGCACACAGGACAGATACAATGTTGAACTGTAACACAGACAGATACAATGTTGTACTGTAACACAGACAGATACAATTTGTACGCAACCAGACAGATACAATGTTTACTGGAAACACAGACAGATACAATGTTGTACAGGAACACAGACAATACACATGTTGTACTGCAACACAGACAAAAGATGTACTGCAACACAGGACCGACAATACAATGTTGTACTGCACCCACAGACAGAATACAATGTTGTACTGTTACAGAGAACCGACAGATACAATGGTTGTACTTGGCAACACAAGACAGACAGATACAATGTTGTAACTGAAAACACAGGACAGACAGATACAAAAGTTGTACTGGAAACAGGATCAGACAGATACAATCTTGGTACTGGAACACAGACTAGATTACAATGTTTGTAACTGTAACAGACCAATAACAATGATTTTACTGCAAACACAGGACAGACAGATACAATGTTGTACGGGAACATAGCCAGATATCAATGTTGTCTGTACCAACAGATAAAATGTTTGTACTGCCAACACAGGACAGACAGATACAATGTATTTTTTAACTGCAACACAGGACAGACCTGATACAATGTTAATACTGCAACAACAGACAAGATACAATGTTGTACTGCAACACAACAGATACAAATTTTACTGCAACACAGACAACAGATACAATGTATGTACTGCAACACAGACAGATACAAATGTTTACTGTAACATCAGGACGAACAGATCCAATGTTGTACTGCAACACCGACAGATTAGATACAATGTATTAACTCCACACAGACAGACAGATTACAATGTTGTAACTGAACAATACACAGACAGATACAATGTGTACTGAAAACCACCCCACAACAGAAAACAATGTTGTACTGGAACAATACCACAGACAATACAAGTGTACTGGAACAATACACAGCACAGATAAAATGATTTATCTCAACACAGGACAGACAGATACAATGTGTACTGAAACACCACCACACAGACAGATACAATGTGACTGAAACACCCCACAGGACGAATACAAAATGTTGTACTGGAACAAATACACCGACAATACAATGTTTTACTGAAACATCCACACAGACAGAACACCATGTGTACTGAAACACCATACAGACAGAAACAATGCAGTACTGCAACACATGAGAGATACAATGTTGTAACTGAAACACCAGAACATCACAATACTATGCTGTACTGCAACACATGAGAGTACAATGCTGTACTGGCATAAACATGAGAGATACATGCTGTTACTGCAACACAATGTTGACCTGAAACACACCAGACACACAGATAACCACTGCACCCGTGCGGGAATGCTGCTGTACTGCAACACATGACAAAGTCAGATAAAATCACTAATATCCCAGCCAACTGCAAAGGGCCATATCAAGGCTGTCACCGTGCTGAGTCAACTCACACGTCATTGCTTTAAAAAAAAAGAAAAAAAGCTCATTCACACAACCCTTTAAGACACACCTTTTAAACACACACTGGAAATTTTGTTAAGAAACTTTCCTCTGTAAAATCTTAGATCTGAAGAAAAAATGTTGATCTCTCTCAAAATTCAAAGATCACATACAGTGGGGGGCATCTCTAGACAAAAAGTCTGCTTATGTTTATGTCTAACATTATGCAAGTCTCACACTCTAACAAGAACATGATTCACTGTGAGTGGTAGAGGGGGGTGTATTGACATGGAAATGCACCAAAGAGCTCCCTCACCTTGAAAAGATAAGAATGGGTTGTTAAAAGGAGTGGTCTGTATGCAAACGGCACAAAACTGTATCTACTTTACAGCCACTCAGGAACTTGGATAAAAACTCTGTCTGGTTTGGATTGAATTTTAAATAGCTGTAACCTCTGCAAGTTCCATTCGTTGCCAGAGTGTCTTTGACTTAAGCCTGGGTTTGGGGTTTCAGATTCGGTGTCCAGGGATAATACCGACTATCCCACAGGATAATCATAACTGAAAAAAAAAAAACCAAACACCCCCCAAAGGACAGACAGATACTATCTCATAGGCCGATGATGTAGTGAAACACCAGACAGCACCGGTACTGACTATCTCATCGGATGATAATGTAGTGAAACACCAGAGACAGATACTGACTATCCATAGGATGACGATGTATGAAACACCAGACAGACAGATACTAGCTCATAGTATGATAAATGAGTGAAACACCAGACCGACCGATACAATCTCATAGGATGACATTAGATGAACACCAGACAGACAGATAACTGACTATCGCATAAGATGATAACGATGTAACTAGACAAAATGGGAGTATTGTATAAACTCCCTGTTTTGGCTAGTATACTTACCATGTAGACAATAGCATTCAACGGACATTTAGTCTGCTCTGCAGCCAGAATTTTTTTGTGTGGCTAATGCAGTGATACTACAGTCCAGGTGGTGCCAGTAAAAACCCCACTTCCGCCGTAGGAGAAGCATGGTAAGTCTCCCCATATACGTCATTCATCGAGGCCTGCGCGCAAGTAACCCCAGAACCTTGGCGCTAGCGGGGACGGTAGGGCGGCATTAGAGTCTTGACATGGTAAGTATACTAGCCAAACAGGGATTATAATACAAACTCCCCATTTTGGCGTCATATACTTACATGCAGACAATAGCAGACTTCATAGAAAAAGGAGGAGGGCGAGTGCCCTAGTGGTATCCTGGGTTACCCGATAAAGGATGCATAGCCCCACCAAGGTATATCCCATAGAACCATCACCCTGGTCAAGGGCGGATGTCCTCAAATAAAATTTATATGAAGGGATTCTCCGAATACGCCATAAAGGCTGCCTCCAGAGGTGGCGCATGGGGAACAGAGTGCAGAATGCTGCAGAAGTGGCCACGCTCGTGACCTCATGGTCCCGGGGAAGGAGACGGGAGATCCTCGGATGCCTGGAAGAGGCAGTTTTCTGACAGTCTGGAGAAGCCACCAAGAGACAGTGCCAGCTGAGATGTCTTTCGTGTTACTGGGGTTGATGGAAAAGAGAAGACGTCTTTGTGAAACGCCCTGGGGGCGCAGCGTTCCCATTAGTGTGTTAGACATCGAGAAGGGCAAAGGGCCTATGTCCGAAGAGGTATCCGCCCCTAGTGTATCCGCCAGTCGGGCGGATGATGAGGTAAGGGGAGGGACTGCCGGTTCCTAGGGTTCTTGGCTAGGAACAGCGGAAGGAACATAAGAGAGACGGAGCCGCTCGAGGAAGCAAAATGTCTCTGGGGTCCCCGCTAAGGGCCTGGATCTCGCCTCCCGTCTCGCGGGAAGCGAGGGTCGAGAGAAGGTTAGTCTTCCTGACAGAAGGACGAAAGGAATGGAGGACAAAGGCTCAAAGGGGGGTTTATTTGAGGACGTCAAGAACAGTGGGAAAAGGTCCAAAGGGGAAACACGTCTAGGGATTGGGCCTCACGAAGAGAAGCCCCTCTGGAGATCTCTCTGAGAAGGAAACATTCTCAAAGGAAGGTCCGGCCATTTGGAGATGGTCGATGCCGATGGCCGACCTGTACCCCAGAAGGGCTAGCAGAGAGGTTAAGTTTGGGGACAGGAAATTTCCTATTTGGATGTTGGTGGGGCGAATGTGAGGGAACAGAATTGCATTGCACCAAATGAGACTACCAATTCCTCCATCTGCAGTCATAAAGGGACTCCGTGCTAGCTCTGCGAGAGGACATGGCTAGGTCTCGGAGTTCCTGAGAGGCCCGCGCGATGGAGAGGGTATTGAGGACGGAACGGGAACCTGTCCGTATCGAAGAGGGGATTTGGAATGTCGCAGCCGGGCTGACACAGAAGCCAGGAGTCGGAGGTGAAAGAACCTGGGGATTGGCGTGAAGGGAGGGCCGAACGGGGTTGCTGAGCATGTCCCAACCTGGTGTTCACGCTGAGAGGGGGTTCGTGAGTGGGAGGGGCTTGAGGTCCGGAACCAGGACTGAAGTGGCCAACCCATGGGGGCTATGAGATGAGCCTGGGTCTCCTCGAGTCTCGCCCTTCCTGATCACCTTGTGGAAGTATCGGGAAGGGAGGGATGGCGAAAGCTATAGGCCGGACCAAGAAGGACAGGGCGTCGATGGCGTAAGCCTGGGGTCCCGGGACCGGGACACATACACTGGCAGACGATTGGTTGAACCGAGTGGCAAAGAGGTCGATCTTGTGTGAACCAATGTTTCCCCACGGTTTGAAAGGGTAAAGCCGGCTGAGGGTCCATTCCGTGAGGAGCCAGACCTTGGATCGGCTTGAGAGAGTCTGCCAGCTGTTGTGGAGTTTCCCTGCAAAGTGCTCGCGCCGAAGGGTGACCCCCTGCGTGTGACACCAAGCGGAGGAGGGCCTCTGAACGGAGGCGAGGCCGATGGATGTGCCCCCCCGCCCCCTTGTTGATGTCACAAGCTACCAAGTGTTTGTCCTGAAAGGAGAACAAAACGTTGGCGACTATGGCACTGGAACTGAGGAGGGCTGAGTCCGGACCGCCCCAGTTCCATATGTTGATGTGAAGACGTCAGTCCGAGGTACCCAAACCCCAGGCGTGACTGCTCTCCACATGAGGCCCCCCCCCCCGAGTTGAGGCGTCTGTGAAAAGTTCCAGGGCCGGATGGGAGTGAGTATGGGAACTCCGGGGCCAGGTGGGATGGGCTGAGCCACTCCTCCTGGCCCAAACAACCAAGGCCCCTATGGGGACGGCTTGGTTTTCCAGCTGTCGTTTGTCTGGGACCAACGCCGCGGAACTCCCTCTGAAGCTGTCCGCTTTGGAACTCTCTGCCAAGGGGAATGAAGGAGACAGGGACTCCATACATCCCTAGGAGGGAGGAAAGTGTCCGTGCCGAAGAGAGGGAGAGAGGCGAAGGGGTGGGAAATGAGATACCACTAGGCGATCGGACCTCTCCGGGTCGGGATACTACCATGGAGGAGGTGTCGAAGCCCTCATGCCCCAGGAAGGTGAATTGGCTGTACATGGGCGAGGCTCGCATTTCGGGGTTGGTGACGAACCCAGAGTAGGAGAAAGCTGAAGTAGCTTTGGAGGTGTGGATGGGGTGGCTTAGTGGCCTGAGAGGGGGCCAGGACGAGCCAGTCGTTCGAGGTAGACCAGGAGGCGAATGTCCTCCTGTCAGGCAAGTGAGCCGCTCTCCTTGCCTACCTTCGAGAAGAGGAAGGGGAGCCCAGGAGAGGTCCTAATGGGAGGGCCTTGAATTGAAACCCCCGGCCCCGCCAGAACGAAACCGAAGGGTATCCGTCTGTGGGACGGGTGGATGAGGATCTGGAAGTAAGCATCATTGAGACTATCGAGGTGGCCCAGTCCAGATGGTGGATGGAGTCCCTGATCTGGGCCGGGGTCTCCATCTTTGAAATCTGGTTGTCCTGAGGAAATCTGTTAGAGCAGGGGAAAGGACGAGGATGGGCCTCACAGCCGCCCGAGGCCCTTTGGGACACCAAAGAGCGAAGAGAAAAGACCCGGGGTTGGGGAGGTGGTACCTCGTGCTGGCGCCCTTGCGAGAAGCCCCCTCGATATTTTTCCATGCGAAGGGGCCTCCGCCTGGGCGGGAGGCGGTGTCCCGGGGAAAGGAGGAGGGGAGGACAGTAGGGAAGGGCGTTCGATGAGCCAGGGTAGCCCACGGAACCCATCCTGCAGAACAGAAACCACCCAGGGGTAGAGACCCATGCCGCCGCCACAGGTGGGCTTGCCGGGACAGCCAGCCAGCCAGGGGGGCAGAGGGCTGAGGTGTGACTGGAAGATGACATGTCCGCCCCTCGGAAGGTGGGTCGGCGCTATTCACCTCCGGGCCGGGCCTGTTATGGCCGAACCGAAAAGTCTGTTGGGGTTTTTTCGGTTGGGCGTAGGGGGAAAGGCGGGCTCGAGGGACGCTGCTTGGGTAGGGCTGGGACTGGCTGCGGTAGGGCTGACGAAAGAAATGGTTCTAGAAGGGGCGGTGCAGACAGGGTTTGTGGCGCAAAAGAACGGCCTGTTTGCGCTCCTTCGACGGCATGGGAATGACCGCAGAGGAATAGTCGCCGAAAAGCGCCTGCTCGACCCGGAAATGCCGCGAAAGGCCGCCTTGACGCTGGGGAGAGAATGGGCCTGTGATAGAGGGGCGTCTCCACACAGCCCGAATGCGGTTAAAAGAGACACCAGGCTGCGCTGTCCGCCGCAGCCCCAGAGGTGGTGCTCTATCTTGTAGACAAGAAAACGCATAAGGGGTCAATCAAACAGGCTGGGGCCTCCTCAGTGTTCGCCCGTGGACATAAGACAGCTGGAGACAAAGCCTTCCCTATTATGGCCAGAGTTCCTCTGCCTTCGCAGATAAGAACATCAATGAAGGCAATGCCCCGCTGTGGTGTCAGAAATGCCAGCTCTGGCCGATTCTGGCCCACTCTGTCATGGGTTTTTTGATAGAAAAAAAAGTGGGATGAGGGAGGGGGTGCGGTTAGGAGTGAGCCTGAGGACAGCCGGGTGAAATGGCAATCTCCCTGGTGTCCCCCCCCGATTGGGCAGAAAAGAGAGAAAAGACCATAAGGGCCTGACGCGGGTCCTTGAGGAATACTCCTATTGGGCCGCGGATGGGGGCTGATACGAAGTCAGTCCCCGTGGGGGAACGGCATGTTGTCTAACCCCGGCGAGGGGAGGCCGATCTGCCAACAAGGAGTATGGTCTGGGGGGGCGGCTATCCATGACCGAGAACGTGGGTAGGGGTGACCCAGTGAAACGGAAAGGGCGAAAATGTATTGTTAGAGGGAGGGGATTCCTAACAACAAGATCAGGGCGCCAGCTCTCCAAAATGGAAAGGACCCCGACTGGGGGGAGGCATACCCTCAAACCCCTCCTCCAATTGTTGGGTCAGTCTGATCGTGAAGGGGAAGTTCAGGTCCACCTTCGGAAGCCATGTCAGGGGTGCGTGGGAGCGATGAAAACTCGATGGGGAAGAGGTGAAAACGTGACGACTCCCCGGTGGTTCCGTAAAATCGCGAGACAAACCTAGGGGAAAATGCCGATCGGACAGCGCCCGAGAGGAATGGGGCCCCAGGTCAGAACCAGCCTGTGAGGCCGGATGCACCCATGAGGCCCAAAGATGGAGGTCAGAGGAAGGTCCGAGCATAAAGCCACTGATATCTCTCGGGGGAATAGGAACACACCGGTCCCCCCGGGAGAAAGGAGGGGGCTGTGGAGGCCCAAGGCAGAGTCTCCCCTCGGGCCCCGGGTAACCCCTTGCCACCCCGGGGAGAGCACTGCCTCCTGCATCTCCCGGGTGGGGGTCCCGCACCGCCCCTTTGCGAGGCCGAGTGGTCATGTAGAGTGTTACGATCCGCCAGAGCCTCCTGGCCGGTGTAGCGGACGGGATGGCTGAGACGACGCTTACAAACACAAGGGACGAGGGTTTACCCCTGGTCCCGCTGGTCGATCCTCCCTCCTGAGGAACGGGACCGCGGACGATGCCCAACAGGGGAGCGGAAGAAGTCGCTCCCCAACTTCCTGAACCCCTAGGGGTAGAATGAGAACGATCGTGATCGGGGTGGTTCGACCTGACGGGGTTGAGGTCGCCAGATCCGACTACTCGATGCCTTGCGTAACCAGACCCGGATTGTGGTCAGTGGGGGGTTCCCCCTGAAACTGGCCACATTCCCTCCCACCGGAGTGAAGACGCTCCTCGTGTCCCCGGGTCGTGGCTGAACCCGGACCCGGTAGGGGAGAGCGTCCTGAGACTGTGTGACGATAGATGGAGTGCTAGCGTCCACAAGTCTCAATAAGATCGGGTGACGAGCGTAAACCGTCCGCGAGTCCGCCACCCGTTCCGGCCGTGTAACGGCAAGGGTTCCCCTGTGGCCGATTACGCCGACACGGCAATATTGGGCGAGGGTTCTCCTTACGCGATCCCGAAAGTCGAAACAGGCGAACCAGGATGTGCAGGAGAGACGTGAAGATTTAAACGGGAAAGGTACCTTTTCATGGGAGCTTGGCCCTAGGAGGATTTGGCTTCGGGAATGGAAGCAAATGAGAACAGACGGCAATTGACCTGCCGAATGTTCATTCCGACTGGGACTGACTGTTGGACTTCGATCGCGAGATCGTGTATCCGCCGGACGGTGTAGAGGGGGAAATCGGAATGATGGTCGCAGCGTCCCCTGCAAACGGAACCCTCCTCAACACCTACCCGTCAACGCATCATCGTTGTGCGAGAGCGGTTTTCCCGTGGAAACGACACACGACCCCATCCTTGTAGAGAGCGACTGCCGAAGAGTGAGCGCCTCGAGCCGATAGTTTGTCCTTCCCATATGGGCTCATGTGGTGGGCGAACAAACACGGAACGCACGATCGCAAAGGGAGACAACGAGGTGGATTGAGGGATAGAAAGGCTCAACCAACGTCGTGAGAAGACACTGAAAATTGTAATAAATGCAACGCGAAGTCAGTGAGAGATCGAGGCAGGTCGATCGTAAAGTGACGCGTTTTGGCCGTCGAAAACCAAAAAGGCTGGAACGACCGCGAAGCAATGGAATCCGAGAGGGCCTACGTGAAAGTTTAGGCGAATCGGATTCCCAAATGGAAGAGAAGGACCGAGATACGTAAACAAGGGGCCGTAAAAGCCAAAACAGTTGAAAAGGGCGAAACCGGCGATGGAGTTCCGACTTTCGAAGATCGAAAGCGCCGAATGCAAAGACCGCAAGTGCCAGACAAAGGCACAAGGCGAGGATGGCGAGGTTAAACAAATGAATAAAGCACACCAAACAAAGCCACACACCTGGTTCAAGAAATGTAAAGGGTGGAAGAGCGCGCCAGCCACAACAAATAAGCAAAGAAGCAAACACAAGGCAAATCTACACAATACAACTGCAAAGAGAAGGCGAGACCGAGCACACGACTTAACCTGCTTTGACGGCAGCCCGAGAGAGAAAGACGTATGGGAGACTTACACTGGCTTCCGACCCTAACGGCGGAAGTGGGTTGGGCACCACCTGACTGTCTTATCACTGCAATAGCCACACAAAAACATCGGTCTGGCAGAGCAGACTAACTGCCGTGAATTCAATTGTCTGACATGGTACAGTATATGACGCCAAACACAAGTTTCAGTTTCAGTTTCATCAAGGAGGTGTCAATGCATCTGGACTGTCCATATACACAACACCACATCCATTTTGAGACCCACACTGCGCATGATTAAAGCAGATGGATAAATGAATTCATGATTAAGATGAGAGAACTGAAGAAGATGGTCTTGTGGCTATGACCTAGCAGATGTCCGACCTAGGTATTCGCCCAACGTGCTGGTCAGACTTTGAGTAACCTGCCTAACACTGGCTGTGCCATAATTATCGTTGTTGAAACACAAGACAGAAAGATGCTGACTATTCCTCACGATGAAAATGGACTGAAACACAAGACAGAAAGATGCTGACTATTCCTCACGATGAAAATGGACTGAAACACAAGACAGACCAGCTGCTATGGCGAAGTGGTTAGTGTCATCGACTCCTGGCTGACAGACCAGCTGCTATGGCGAAGTGGTTAGTGTCATCGACTCCTGGCTGACAGACCAGCTGCTATGGCGAAGTGGTTAGTGTCGTCGACTCCTGGCTGACAGACCAGCTGCTATGGCGAAGTGGTTAGTGTCGTCGACTCCTGGCTGACAGACCGCTGCTATGGCGAAGTGGTTAGTGTCGTCGACCCCGGCTGACAGACCAGCTGCTATGGCGAAGTGGTTAGTGTCATCGACTCCTGGCTGACAGACCAGCTGCTATGGCGAAGTGGTTAGTGTCATCGACTCCTGGTTGACAGACCACTGCTATGGCGAAGTGGTTAGTGTCGTCGACTCCCGGCTGACAGGTCGTGGTCAGAGCCATGTGGGGCTGTTCTGCCCCGACCGTCTCCTACCCACAGTTACGTTTGCTACTGGCTGACAGGTCGTGGTCAGAGCCATGTGGGGTTGTTCTGCCCCGACCGTCTCTACCCACAGTTACGTTTGCTACTGGCTGACAGGTCGTGGTCAGAGCCATGTGGGGTTGTTCTGCCCCGACCGTCTCCTACCCACAGTTACGTTTGCTACTGGCTCACTGGAGAGACTGGGACCACACAATCAAGTTTCGCACACTTCATGGATGTGTCTCTGAGAGTGCTGCTCAAATTTTCTGACAAACCACTGCAAGTGTCTGTATCTCTCGGGGCCTGGTTGATGCCAGAAGATATGAACGTAAGCGTAGTGTACAGCCTTGTCACGCAGTCTCAGACAAGAATGGAAATCTGCAACATCATCTTGATTATTCTCATCCTCATTGATCAGCATTAAATAAAAAAAGTCTTACGTTCTGTGGTTCTTCGCATTAAATGAAAAAGTCTTAGGTTCTGTGGTCCTCGGGCATTAAATTAAAAAAAAGTCTTACGTTCTGTGGTCCTTTGGCATTAAATAAAAAAGTCTTACGTTCTGTGGTTCTTCGGCATTAAATGAAAAAGTCTTAGGTTCTGTGGTCCTTCCTGGACTGCTCTTATGGTGAGCTCAGTTTCCATGTCACCTCTCCATACTTTGGTCTGTTGGGGTCTCCGACGTGAGTGACCTTGTTGGAACCATCAGTGGATGAACGTGGTGGCACCCTCCAGAGGGAACTCTCCCTCATGTTGGCTCCGCAGCTGACCTATGACGTCATCAGGAAGGAGCTCAGTAGGTCGTGTCCTGCATATGCCGCATGAGAACAGACACCACTGAACACCACCGAAGTGACTCAGCAACAGTGCAGTGTCTCCTCAGGTGGGTTGCCTCATGACGACCTGACATCCACTGTTCCCTTTCGACTGCTGCGGCTGAGGCCATGGGCTGGGTGGGAGGGGAGGGGCAGGTGGGATGGAGGGTGCAGAATGAGCTGCATAGGTGAAAGTGATCTCCCCTGTCACTTTCATTTCTGATAGTGAACGCCTGTCTCCGATTGACTGCTTTTCTGGTACATGCCATTCCTGTTCGCTCCGCATTTAGGAAGATATATGAAACAACACTAACAAGACAGAGCTATACTAAATAACTAAATCTTCCACAGGATGATGATGTTCTGGAAAACTGAATGGCTCTACACTCCACAAAATGATGATGTCCATAGTTGCCGAAAGAATCAACACTGACTACACATCTGCCCATGGAACTAATTAGTGCCCAGCACCATATGAAAGCACACTGAATGATGTCCAACAAATCCTAAATCAATCACTATAAATCTGGTAATTTAAAATTGCACATGAATATTCAATAAACACTTTTCTGCCGTTAGCTCTACAAGTAGTCCATTTATAAGACTCTTTGAGAGTGAATGTTTCACTAGAACCTTGATCCAAATCTAGCACCTAACTTCCATCAAGACAATTACATACATGAACAGAGAAAAAAAAACTACCATACAAATCAGAAAGATGAATCATAACTGGTTAATACCAATGACTCCAGACAACCAATAATACAGGTCATGAAGAAAGAAGAGAGGTGAAAGGTGAACAAGCCGGTGACTTTGAACTCTGCTCACCGTGACGTTTGCTGGTCGCTGTTCTTCTTCTCCGTCACCACGGGCGTCATGGTGTAGATGTCGTTCAGCCACAACTCCCACGTTGATCTCCGACATGTCCTTCACCTTGCGCTGACCCCGCACCTCGAATATCTTGCGGAGTGCGTGGGGCAACGTGCCGTAGATCCTCTTCACAAAGTCCAAAAGTCCTGAATCTGAAGTGGGAAGAAACATTCAAAAGGATTGGTGTATTTCCTTGATCTTCTGCACAATTCCTGCTAGCTACCCACAGCAGATATCACTGGGGCAGAGAATGTCTCCGCTGTGGTGTACAGGGGGAATATCGCTGCTAGCTACCCACAGCAGTTATCACTGGGACAGAGAATGTCTCCGCTGTGGTGTACAGGGGGAATATCGCTGCTAGCTACCCACAGCAGTTATCACTGGGACAGAGAATGTCTCCGCTGTGGTGTACAGGGGGAATATCGCTGCTAGCTACCCACAGCAGATATCACTGGGACAGAGAATGTCTCAGCTGTGGTGTACAGGGGGAATATCACTTGCATGAATATGATGGTGTGAAGAATATTGGATATATCTGTCATATTCATCTTTTTTAAAAAAACATTTTCCATCACAGCTTTCTGCTGATCATATCACTCAATTCCCATGCTTCAGTAAGTTGATTTCAGACAAAAAATGAAATGAAACATAAGCTGGCATACAAACAGCTAATGAGCCATCAGTATCTTTCCTTCATAATGTATGTAAATGTTACGGTAGAAGCATTCCTTCATGCTTGATTAAAAACTGTACTGCATAAAACTCAGTATTTTATTAAGCACTCCTTCATAATGATTACAATTTGTGTTTCAATAAACCAATATTTTACCCAGAATTCCTTCGTATTTGATTAAAAAAACAATTGTACATCATGAAACTCGGGATTATACCAAATTCTGAAAACAAGGATCAACATTTTTTTGTGATGATGATGAACAATATCAACTGTTTTTCTTTCAACTGTATCTTATCTACTTCTTACAAAATAAACTGATAAATAATTGAACAAAATAAATTGATTATTGGTCAACTAATGACTGCTTAAAATAACTGAACAAAAATAAATTGATAAATAATCAAACTAATGGGCCGTTCAAAATAACTGAACAAAAATAGATTTTTGGTCAAACTTATGACTGTTCAAAATAACTGAACAAAAATGAATTGATTATTGGGTTTAAAATAATGACTGTTCAAAATAACTGAACAAAAATAAATTGATAAATAGTCAAACTAATGACTGTTCAGTCTGTTTCTAGGAATTTAACACCACTTGCTCAGCCCATTCAGCAACAAAGCTGCATTCACTTCAGTACAGATTTTCTAATCATAAATATCTGAACCTCTAAAACGATAATGCTTTAAAATCTGTAACTTATGCTCAAAATTCCAAAATGAACAATTTAGTAATACCAAATGCAAAACACTTTACAATCATTCTGACTAACTTAAAAACGCTATAAATTGACATTAAAAAACCGTTACCTCCTCGTTCATCTAGGGGGGAAAGATTTGTGAAGCTCCAAGATAATTCGAATGCAGACTAAAACATTCTCTTCATTTTCTTTCTGGAAACAAAAGGGGAAAACACATCAGGAAACTGTAAAAACCAAATACACCACATTATGTACATAAAGTACTTCAACACTGTAGAATGATCACACACACACAGACACATGCACACATACACACATCTATTATCAAACACAATGTCAGATTTTGTTTTAGCTGAAAATGTAGAAAGCGATTTTTAGCTATGACCAAGACACTGGGGATGGTTAGCTCTTTTAAAGAAGACATTTTCACAAAAAGGAGAAAATCATTCACATGCATGCATGCACACAACACACACACACACACACACACACACACACACACACACGCGCGCGCGACGCACACACACACACACACACACACACACACACACACACACACACACACACACACACACAAAGGTCCTTTATCCATTGGATATTGTCACATCCTCCAGTATTCACATCAATGCAAACAAAAAAATGCCAAGATTTGTGCAGAAGTTAACGAGTGGCATGTACACGCACATATACCCTCCCCCCCCCCCTCCCCCCCACACACACACCCATAGATACACACACACATAAACACACAACACACACACAACAAATACCCATACACACACACACACAAATACCCACACACAAACCCACACACACCTATAACACATGTGCAGCTCCCACATAAAAACACACACACAGACATTGCCAGCTAGTCAAGGGGAGTCCAGTTTCTCAAGAGAAGACGTACCCTGAGCAGCTTGAACATGAGGGAGAGGATGGCTGCACAAATCTCTTCAGGTGATCGTTCTGGGAATGCGATGCAAGATTTCCAGCAAGACTTTCCTCAGGTGCTGCACAGGATTCTTATCGAAATAAATTTTGAAGAAAACCCAACATGTATGATGATGATCCACTCACACCAAGAATCAAGACAGTAACAGCCACACATAACGTCAACCAGTCACATTGTCAGACATGAAAACTGCAAACACTTTGTCACAGGTGCATAATATAAATAACTTCAACCAGCCACATTATCAGACATGAAAACTGCAAACACTTTGTCACAGTGCATAAAATAAATAACTTCAACCAGCCACATTATCAGACATGAAAACTGCAAACACTTTGTCACAGGTGCATAATATAAATAACGTCAACCAGTCACATTGTCAGACATGAAAACTGCAAACACTTTGTCACAGGTGCATAATATAAACACCTGCACATACATATGTACATATACATGCACACAGTTTGTTTTCCATGCTTCTTAAAAACAAAATCTACATGTGTTGGTGCCTATTCTGTTTGGCAACACAAGCACACAAATGCACATGGATACCAACTCACAAACATGCATACACATTTGCACACACACACACACACACACACACCACACACACACAAGACGCCCAAAGCTCCACGAAAGTCAAGCGTAGTATTTTAGCATTTCATTTGTAGATCACCAAAGCTGTTGTGTTGTGCGGATTTTATTTCATGGGTTTCTTCTTTGAAACCCTCTTTTTTTGGCGTCCTTGTTCACTAACAAGTCTGAAACTATAGCACTTTCAGTGAACTGTCACAGCTTCATAAACAACATGATGGTCGACTAAAATCAAAGAAATCTCTAATGGGTTTCTTCTTTGAAACCCTCTCTTTGGCGTCCTTGTTCACTAACAAGTCAGAACAACAGTACTTTCAGTGAACTGTCACAGTTTCATAAACAACATGATGGTCGCCTAAGATCAAAGAAATCTTGCTAAATATCACATGGTTCTGACTGGATGCTACAAAAATCACAATGGCCGACAATGAAACCAGTTGATAAGAGAGCAAAGTCATCATATTTAATGATTTTTTTCCCACCTTTCTTTCTTTCCTTACTGAACTTGGCCATTTTCTATGAAACAAGGCTGCAATCTAAAGACCTATGTCATATCGATTCCGTCTGAGCCCCCCGCTAAGTTCATGAAGGGATTTCTTATTTTCTTTTTCAAGTTTTGTTTCTTTGGCAAAGCATTTTATCTCAAAGTAGAGCAGGGTCGCCTTGTCAACCAGATCAAGTACGCTAAGCCAAAAGCATTTTATGTCAAAGTAGAGCAGGTAGCCTTGTCAACAAGATCAACTACGCTAAGCCAAAAGCATTTTATCTCACAGTAGAGCATGGTAGCCTTGTCAACAAGATCAAGTACA
>JAFLJL010016933.1:5000-17500 GCA_018398815.1 Conus ventricosus
CGCACGCACGCACGCACACACACACAAAACCACACACACACACACACACCATAGTTTGACAGGGGACAGGGAGGAAAGTGAGGTAAACGTTTCAGCCAAAATAAGTGACAATGGTTTGTATGCAGTTGAATATGAAAACAAACTAATCTGATTATTCGTGAATGTGAAGCTGTCCTCAACAAATGATCAATATATGGATATATTCAGGTTTAATCTCGACATTGCCGGATAAGGTACAAGTTATCAGTCAGTCCTTTTAATTGTCAATTTCATTTAAATGGAAAAAACAGGTGGGAGGAGGAGGGTGGTGGTGGGGGGGGGGGTAGGGATGCAGCAGAAATGCATTTGAACATGAGAGAGAGAGGAGAGAGGAGAGAGAGAGAGAGAGGAGAGAGAGAGATGAGAGAGAGAGAGAGGAGAGAGAGAGAGGAGAGAGAGGGGAGAGATGAGAGAGAGAGAGAGATAAAGAAATTTATAACGATTAAAAAGATAACGAAATTTATTCAGAAAGGCCACAGCCCCATTTGAAGGGGGTGAGTAATAAAGAACATAGTTAAACAAGGTATTTCATCACAAAAATTTAAACATTCTCAACATATGCAAATTACCTATGTCAAATCACTCCTTCTTTTAAATGATTTGTACAGATATAAAGCAAGATTTCTTGCAACGTTGTAGTTTTTTGACGACAAAAGACAGACTAACTTGAACAGTGCTGGACGTCGATGATATTTTAACGGAATATAAGTTTTTGTCGTAGGTCAGCCAGAACAGGACATAAGAATACAAAATGAAGTTCATCTTCCCTACCAGATTTACACAGTGGACACAACAAATCATTTTTCTATATGGATATTATATCGTTGACGATGTACAGCAATATCCGATACACCAAACCTGAATTTTGTTAATTCAGACCTGATAAATCTATTCAAGTTCAGAGACAAATAAGCTTCTGCTTCTACTAAATAATTACTTTTCAGCAGTCTAAATAATGAAAATCGTTCGCTGTTTTGAATATGGCTATCCAGTCTTGCCATCTACAATCTATTGTTCGTTGCTTGAAACAAGCCAAGAAACTGCTGACACAGCCAACCCCTTGTTCTAACCATACAAACGAAAAACCATAATTACATAAAACATTTACGAATGCCCGATGCCCAGGTAGTTTTCCCTCTCATATCCAGGTCAAACAATGTTTTATAAGCTTTGGCTGGCAGTCTATGTTGCCCCATACGTAACAGTTTAAGCCAGTATCTTACACATTTTATATATGAATTCAAATAATTAGGGAATCTACCAAGTTCTCCATAAGTCAAGTCATTTGGGGTACGCCTATCGACATTCAAAAACCGTTTCATAGCAAATAAGTGCAATTTCTCTATGTCATGTCCTTTCTCCAAACCCCCAAATCTCAGCGCATATTGGACTATAGGCTGGACCTGGGTATCAAACATTCTGAAAAAATAGTTTTATGACTCGTTTTCAAAACTTATACAAGACGCTTAAAATGGCCATAACAGCACGTTCCCTTTACCCACAAGATCTTGGCAGGCAAACGAAAAACTTAGTTTTGTAGAAAAATATAAACCCAGATATTTGTAGGCGTTTACAATCACAAGTTTAGAATTTCCATAAAACCATTTTTCACGCGACGACAAATATCCACCCTTTCGAAAAACTATAATGTTTGTTTTGTCCATGTTTACTTTGAGATGTAATCTCTGCGCCGCTGAGCACAAATTGTTCAACTGGTTTTGAAGCCCTATAACAGTTTCAGACAGTAAAACGATATCATCTGCAAAAAGTAGAATGAATATTTCAATCAAATCAAATGAAACACCATGTTTTCCCTTCTCGATAATTTCCAAAGCTAATTCGTTAATAAACAAAGAGAATAAAACAGGACTACAAACATCACCCTGCTTAACACCCTGTGTACATCTAATGTATTCACTAAATTTTGCACCACACCTTATATTAGCTTTAACATCATCATACATACATTTAACACATTTAAATAGTTTACCTCTTCCACAATGTTTTTGCCAGTATTGGCCACAGAAGCTTTCTAGAAATAGAATCAAAGGCCTTTTCGAAGTCTATAAATGCAACATATAACTTACGATTATTTGAAAACTGCTTCTGAACAGCAGCCAGTAGAGTGAACAAATGATCGATTGTACTATAACCCTTCTTAAAACCTGCTTGGTATTCACCAGTTATGTTTTTTAATTCGATCCATTCAGATAATCTCTTGTTTATTATAGATCCATAAAGTTTACTAGCAATATCACACAAGGAGATTCCTCTATAATTATTAGGATTATTTGCGTCACCCTTTTTAAACAGAGGTAAGATGATCGATCTGGTCCAATTCTCGGGATAAATTCCTTTTTCAAAAAGAACATTAAATAATTTTACAAGAAAATCGATTGCAAAGTCCCCTAAGTTTTTAAAAAATTCACCAACAGTCCATCGGGCCCTGCTGCTTTACCATTTTTCAGTTTCCTTATTACAATTGTACTTCATGCTTTGTAATTGGTCGATCGAAAAATTCAGAATATTCATCATCTAATAATGTTTCATTTTCACCAGTGTCTGTATCAACGCTGATATCCTTTTCCAACACGTTTTTAAAATGGTAATACCATTGCTCCATTGTGATTCTATTCTGTTTCTGTGTTCGTGTTTTAAACGCTTGTTTGACACTTTTCCAGAAATCCTCTTGGTTGTCCATATTAGGGTGACAATTTCTTTAAACATTTTATCATTGTGTGACTTTTGCTTCCTATATAATAAATTTTTTATACTTGATCGTGATACACAGTATAAGTGTCGGTTATTTTTATCTAAGGTTCTCTTCCATACCCTAAGTAACCTCCTGACATCTCTTTTAGCTCGTAAACACTCTAGATCAAACCAGTCATTCTGTCTTTTGGTCCTGTTCACACATACTCGTTTTTCCATACATTTACCAGCTTCTTTAACAGTACTGATAAACAAATCAAGAGCATCATTTACATTAATATCTATCAAATTAACAGCATGCAAAAACCTTTAATTTCATTTCATCCGAGTGCATCATATTAACGAAGTCCGTGGCGCTATTATTATTCCAAACAAATTTAGTTATATACTCTTTCGTTTCTTGCTTTATATTTTCACAATCACTAGAACCAGACGCACCCACATGAAAATCAAGAGGCATGTGGTCTGATTCCATCCGTTCTTTTACATGAAGGCTACAAGAAGATTGTATGAAATCAAAAAGGTCAGAAGAAGCAACAAAATATCATTCACATTTACTACCAGATTCACTGATATAAGTAAAACAGAAATTGTCATCACCAGGACATACACGTTTTAAAATATATAAATCTAGCGCGTTACACATGTTTAGTAAACTTTTGCCATAAGCATTTAACACTGTATCTTCAGAGTGACGTCTCATTTCAAACAATCCCCAGACTTATCAAACCATGAAAATGCTTTGTTTGTTCATCAAGTTGCGGTGAAACATCGGCCGTTCGGCCATTAAAATCACCACACATCAATATTGACAGTAGTTAGAGAGAGAGAGAGAGAGAGAGAGAGAGAGTGAGAGAGAGAGAGAGAGGAAGAGAGAGAGAGAGAGAGAGAGAACGTTAGTAGATTTAGATAAAAGTAGTTAGAAATATTTCTTTCTGATCTTATTTGATAAAAAAAATGCTTGGCTACTGAAGCAGTAACGATTATCAGCAGCGTTGTAAATTTCAGGACATCTTTATTTCTTCTTCTTCTTCTTCTTCTTCTTTCTTCTTCTTCTTCTTCTTTTGGGGAAGCTGATGTCGAACGATAGGGCAAACATTTTGGTCATAGGTTGTAGGACAAGCCTTATCTACCTTATAATCCAAGTAAAGTGCCAATACAGGATTGTGCTTTGATGAGGAAAAAGAGGGGGAGTGAAAGGATAATCCTATGGTTCTGGTGCGGTTTGAACATTAGAGAGAGAGAGAGAGAGAGAGAGAGAGAGGAGAGAGAGAGAGAGAGAGATGAGAGAGGAGAGAGAGAGAGAGAGGAGAGAGAACGTTAGTAGATTTAGATACAGTAGTTAGAAATATTTCTTTCTGATCTTATTTGATTAAAAAAAACAACAGAAAAATGGTAAAGACTGAATTTCAGTTTTGTAAGAGGTCCACTATAATATGGATAACCCGCCAGACTAGTGGTACTCGCACTAGGATGAATTAGGCTTTTACACACGTGTGTGGTGCCAGTTCAACAAATGGAAATGGTACTTGAGAGAGAGAGAGTAGAGAGAGAGAGAGGAGAGAGGAAGGAGAGAGAGACGAGAAGGAGAGAGGGGAGAGAGAAGAGAGAGAGAGAGAGAGAGAGAGACTTTCGTTGGAGAGACACAGAGTGAGTCAAAAGAGGGAGTGAGATGGAGGTAAAAACAGAACGCATGTAAAGAGACTTCACAATGCAAACAAAGGAACAAACTTTAACATCAACAAACAAACAAACAAACAAACAAACAAACAAGCAAATAAACAAAACAGAAGTAATACCATAGAAAAAGAAAGTATTGAAGACATCCATTTCGATTGTTCAGTCGCCGTACATTTTCCTCTCCATGTCCCCCATTCAAAGAACGAATGAATCTCGAATTCAATAAACCGAATGATGTCGTTTTTTTTTGGGGGGGGGGGGGGGGGGGGGGGGGGGGGGTTTTCTCTAATCTACGAGTTTTTCTTTAAAAAAAAACCCTATAAAAATCTCACTTTTTGGGTTTTCTTTCTTCTCAAATTTTTCGTTTTCTTTCGTTTTTTCCTTTCTTTTTAAATTTCAAGTTTTCTTTGTTTTCTTTCTACCCGGGGGTTTTGTCTTTTTTTGTTTGTTTTGTTTGTTTGTTTTTTTTTTCCACATTAAATTTTGAATTCTTCTTGAAGTTCAGTCTGTTTTTCCTTTATTACGATTTCCTTATGCCTTTCGTTTGTTTTTCTGGGTTTTTCGGTGCGTGTTTATTTGTTTTTTTTTTTTTTTTTAAAAAATTTAGTTTTTTTTTCCCTGGTCTACCCAGTCTTTTTTTTTATTTATCTTTTCGTTCGTTTTTTTTTCTTTCCTCATTTTTCTTTTTTTGGCACCCCCTTGTTAAAATTTTTCCCTTTTGGAATTTTAATTTTCGCATGCCCGCGCGTACCCACACACACAAAACCACACAACACACACCCCAACCACACACCAAACACATTTACTTTTAATTTTATTTATTTAATATTATTTATTTTTTAAAAATATATATATATTTTATTATATTTTATATATTATTTTAAATTTACTTTTAAAATTTATTTATTTTTATATTTTTATATCCATTTAAAAAATAGGTTTTTAAAAAATTGGGAAAGGGTTTAAAAAACCTACAAACTGGGGTGGCTTTTTTTAACTCTGTTTTTAAATTTATATATTTGGGGCTTTGTGAAATTATTTATACATAGGTGTGCTCCGCGCATGCGGGGTGCCTGCGTCCCCCGTGGGTGGTTCATGTTTCCCGAGTTTGATGTATGTGGTGTGTGTGGGTGTGGGGGTTGTGCGGCGTTGCGTGCGTGCGGGGTGGGGGTGTGTGTGTGTTTTGTGTGGGTGTGTGTTTGTGTGGGGTGTGTGTGTGTGGGTGGGGTGTGTGGAGAGTGAGTGTTTGGGGGTTTTTGTGGTGTGTGGGGTGTGTGTGTGTGTGGGGGTGTGGGGGTTGTGTGTGGGGGGGGTGTGTGTGTTGTGGTTTTGTGGTTTTTTTTTGTTTTGTTGTGGTGTGTGTGTGTGTGGGGTTTGGGGGTGTGTGTGTGTGTTGTGTGTGTGTGTGGTGTGTGTGGGGTGTGTGTGTGTTTTGTGTGTAGTAGGGCGTGTGTGTGTGTGTGTGTGTGTGTGTGGGGTGTGTGTGGTGTGTGTGTTTTTGTGTGTGTGTGTGTGTGTGTGTGTTTTTGGGGGCGTGCGTGCGTGCATGCGTGGGGTCCCGTGCCCAAAGTGAGTGCGCGCGGGGCGCCCCCGGCCCCGCGCCCCCTGTGTGTGTGTGGTTGTGGTGTTTTTGGGCGTGTGGGTGTGTGTGTGGTGGGTGTGTGTGTGGTGGGTGTGTGTGTTTGTGTGTGTTTTGTGTGTTTCGTTCTGCTTCAGTAAAATCAGAAGACGGGAAAGCAATGCTTCTACGTTTTTACTAAGGCTCTCTGATTCACAATGACAATTTTCGTTTTTCAATAAACCCACCAATCAGTTAACAATTCACCCTACCGTCGGCCGCTGCGGGTCGTTTGACTGATACATTTAAACACACTGTTAACACTTTTTTAAAACCCCTTCACCCCCCCCTTTCCCTTTAAAAGAAAACAAAAAGAAACTCTTTTTCCCATTTCTACCTTTTAACCCAAAATTTGGGAAATTGTCTCGGGTTCAAATACCTCCCCACGTTAAAAAAAATTCACACATTATTCCCAAAAAAACCCATTCTTTCATTCCCCTTGTTTTAATTATTACACGCCCTTTATTTTTCATGCCGGCTTTCAAAATGCTTTACGTTTTTTTGATTGCGTTTTTAGTCTTCAGTTTCATTCATATTTCAGAAAACCCGGGTTTTCTTGCTCGGGTTCCCAGACATTGTTTCGGTAAGGGACTTTAACAAGGGTTCGGGTTGCCCTTTATGTGTTGGCTGTTTTTCCCCATGTGGGGGTTCCTTGTGGGCGGGCGTCTCGCTGGTCCGGGGGGGGAGGTTTGATTGATAAGGCGGTGTTCCCCGTTTTTTTCAGGCTGCCCCACTGCGTTTTTCCAGTGTCTGTGTTGAGGGAAAATAAAACCCCGTTTTGTTTGTTGCTTGCAAGGGATGTTTTGGGTTTTTGTGGGTTTCCCAAGACTTTTTTCCTTTCCCCTGGAACTAGTCCTCTTTTGTGGGCCCGGGTTTGGGTAAATTTTTGGGTTTCTGCTGTTTTCCTTTGTGTCGGCGATTTTTTTTCTAAAACTGACGCCCGTCCCCTTTTGGGAATGTTGTAGGGCCCGGCATTCACCTGTCGGTTTTTCCTTGGCAGGACCCATTTTTTGGGATCCTGGTGGGGGAAATTCTAAATCTGCCCTGGAATAAGTTTGTCATTTTCTACACCCAAAACTTTTTTTTTTTTGTTTTGTAATAAATTGGGCTTGGTTTTTTTCATTTTTCTTCTTTTTCAAGCTCTTTCGGGGGATTTTCCAACTCCGGGGGGCCGAAAGCCCCCTTTAAAGGTTGGATTTTTCTTCTACCCCTCCTGCCCCCAATTAATTTTGAACGGGCCTCTTTTTTTTCCCCCTTTTTGGTTGGGGGAAATTTCCCCCCGATTAAGACGAGGAATACTTTTTCTTTTCCCCCCCCCCCCCCACCCGGAAAGCCCCCCCCCCCACCTCCCCCCCCCCCCCCCCCCCCCCTTTTTCCCCCCCCCCCCCCGAAAACCCATTTTTTCCCCCCACCCCAAAATGATGGGGGGAAAATGAGTTCCCTCGGTTCTTTTTGTAAGGCTTTCCCTGGGTTCCCGTTTTTCTCGCCTTGTGTCTTTTCAGGCAGATGATGTTTTTTTTGTTCTCTCTTTTGCAGCGATCAATCCCCCAAAAAATTTTGGGTTTTAATTTATCGCCCCGTAACCGGTATTCGTTGCTGTTGTGTTCGAATACGTCACAGGAAAGGGTGTTGCCGGGGTTTGGTCGGGGTTTTGTTTGTGCTGAGGGAGGGGTTTTTTTTGCGGGCCCCACTTTGGGAATGTGTTGCAGGCGCTGCATTTCTTGTTTAAAGTTTTCGAGGGCCAAATTTTCACCCTGGGCCCAGTAGACTACTCACGTGCTCTTTTTTATGCAACTCTGAATTCCGGAGTGGCTTGCATGGAGTTTTCCTGGGACGCCCTTTCTTTCGTTTTCTGGAACGAAAACTCTGTGGCTTTTAAAGGACAAGACCTTTCGGGGACTGACAGTTTTTCCCTTTAAAAAAGGGAAAGTAGTTTTAAAAATTGCAGGGGAAAGTTTTTTTCGTTTCTCCCTCGGCCCCCTTTGGTGTAGGGACTTTTTTGGGGGTTTTTTTCAGGGTTTGGGGTTTCTTCTGTGTGGCTTGTGGAGTTGTTCAGTCTCTTTTCCCGCGGAGGGCCCAAATTTTTTTTTAAAGGGGATAAAGTTTTTCCCCCTTTTTCTGTGAAAGAATGGCTTCTTTGTGAGTGACTTGCGGATCGTTTTTCCCCGTGATGCTTGCTGAGGGTATAGCAGATACTTCCCCAGCTCCGCCTTGCCACTTTGTTTTATCAAACTTTGAGTTCTGGTGGGCAGGCGCTGAACCCTCTTTGGCGCTTAAAGTAGGCTTTTTTTTTGGGGGTTTTGTCTAAAGGGGGCTTGTGGTCAGTCTCTACCAAGTTGTCTTTAAATAGGGGGGTTTACCTTTCAAACCTTTCCAGTCCAAAGAGTATTAAAAACATTCTTTTTTCTTTTGAGCGTACCCTTTTTTCTTTTTCCCGTCAAGGGTCGTGAAGGTACTGTACGGTTGACCCTCCTCCCATGAGAATGCCCCTAGTCCCACTTTTGAACTTCACCCCTGAAGTGTGGTCTTTACATTTTCCTGATGAGTAAAAAAGTATGAAGTGCAGGGGGGCCCTCAGAAAATATTTTCTTCACTTTCTTAAAGGCTTCCCCTGGTATCTTCATCCCATCTGAAGTGGTTTTTCCTTTTCCTTAACAATTTGTCTGAGTGGGCTGTTTGCTTCGGGAAAGATTCGGTGCGAATTTCGGTGGGGGAAAAACCCACTAAAACCCAGTAGTCTCGCACTGTGCTTTGTCTTCTGGGCGGGGAAAGTTTTTGGGGACAGCGTCCAGTTTTTTTGGGGTTGGCTTTCAAGCCTTCTCTTGAAAAGGGGGCCCCAAAGGGATGTATCTCGTTTGTTTCGGGCTGCCCTTCTCCTTTTCAATTTGATTCCGGTGTAACGCCCTTCTTTGTAAGAAACGGTTAAGGTTGGCATCATGGTCTTTTTCTCCTGCTTCCTCGGTTGTTTCCTTTTCCCAAAAAAAAAAAAGGGTCATCAGGAACGTTTACCCGCCTGGCAGTCCTCCCAAAAAGCCGTGTCAATTTTCTCTGGAATTCTTGGGGTTTGGTAAAAATTCCAAAGGGACCCGTTTCCCCGGTAACTTCCCAAAAAGGCGTTAAAAAGGTGTAAGGAAACTGCTATCTTTGCCCCCTTTTACCACGTCCCAAAAAAAACCTTTTGGGGGCACCCAAGGGTGTGTAAAATTTTTTGGCATCCGGGGAGTGGAAAGAAAGTCATCAACAGTTGGAAGGGGGGTTATTCGTTTTCTTTAGGGGCTTTGTTTAGTGGCTTGGGATAAAATGCACATTTCTGCCCTTTCCCCTTTTGCCTTTGTTGCCAAACGCCCCAAGCTGTTGACCCACCCCTTTGGGGGGTGTTTTTACTTTGGTGAAAAACTTTCCGTGTCTCCAACCTTTTCAGTGGGTTTCTTCACCTTTTCGGGATGCTTTCGGCCCCTTTCTGCAAGGGACCCTTAACGGGGCAGTGTTTGGGATGGGTTTTCCCGATGGAGTTTTCCTTCAAATTTTTTCCTTCCCCTTAAAAAACCACATCTTTTTTATCTTGTAAGTTTGTCTGTTGCGTTTGCCTTTTTCAGCTTTTGATCTCCCGGGTTATCGTTGCAATGTTCTCTTCGTTGATTGTCAACGGCTGCAGGTATTGTAAGTTTTTCCAGTCCATTTCTGGTTTCATTTCTTTTTTGGGTTTGATCACGAAGTTGACCTTGTATTCTTTTGTTTTAGGATTCTTCCTGGGCCAACACTATTCACCAGCGGGCCCTTTCCATTTCAGTCCCGTTGAACTTTCAAAAAGTTTCTTTTTCGTCTCCTCCCAGGTCAGAGCATCTTTCATCCAGTAACTTCGATGTAGGCTCTCAGACATTAGTTTGTTTTTTTTCTCCTGTTTTCAAGAAGGAATCTTTCCGGGCATTTTCCCTTTTTTTGCATTTTTGCTCGTATGTTTTTCTCCTTTTTGGGTTGTTTTTGTCATCAATCTTGAGAATTTCTTTTTCACTTTCTGTGTCTGTCTCTTCTTCGATGTGTTTGAATTTTGGGTTTTTTTTGAAAACTGTTGGGTGGGTTTTTCAGGGAAAAATTTCTTTTTTTGGGGAGGTCTTCACCAGTCTCCTCAGGTCTGCCCCAAACTCTTCCTTTTGGGCCTCCCCCTGCCTGGGTGGGCGGGCGAAATTTAACTTTTAACCCCTTGTAAATTTTTGGTGGAGCCCACACAGTATTCTTCAAAATTTTTTGAGAATGGGTTTTGTCATTTTTCCCGTTTTTTTCAGCAAAAGGGCAAAAACCCTTTATTTGTTTTCCCGAGCATTTTAGACCAAAGCAAGTTTAAGGAAAAAAAATGCTTTTCCTGTACTTTGGTTTTTTTCTTTGATTTGTGCGATTTCGTTTGCTGCCCCCAGCCTCTTGAAATTTTCCCAAGTTTCTTGAAGTTTCCTCATTCCCCATTTTTTGGGGGCAGAGGAAAACTTGGATTTCCGTCGTTTTGGCTCTTTTTCTTCTTGTTTTGTCTTTAAGGGGTTTAACTTCATCGTCGGCTTCAATTCAAATTTTTTTTCCCTCTTTTCCAAAAGGGGGTGTTTTCCAAAAACTGACACCTTTTTTCGTTTTTTCGCTTCAGGCAAAAGAAGCAGGCCAAAGGGGGCCCACGTTTTTTACTTGGCCTCTTTATTCACAAAAAAACAATTTACGTTTTTTCAAAAAAACCCAATCAGGTTTTCCTTTTTCCACTACCCTCGGCCGTTTCGGTCGTGATGACTTTCAGTTCACCCTGTTAACACGTTTACACCACGTCCCCAATGTGTGTGGGGGTGTGTGTGGGGGTTGCCCCGGGGACGCGCCGCGCGGTTTTGGGGCGGTGGTTTTGTGTTGCAATTGGGCCCTTTTTCTTTTTGGCCCCAAACTGTGCCCTTGTCATTTTCTTTTAAAAAAGCGGATGCTCTACAGGGACTAGCTCACCCGCCATTCCCGTTTTCATCAAACGTTTTAAGGGAATAAGGCAAAGCGAAAAGTCGCCCAAAGGGGAAAAAGGGGTTTGTCACAATCGCTTTAAAATAAGGGAAAACAGGGTTCGTCAGAGGAATTTGGTAGTCAGCAAATCGCTTTTGTTATAATTTCCCAAAAAGAACTTCAAACAAAAGGTATTGGTTTGTCATCAATGTTAAAGGGGAAAAAAAAAAAAAGCGAAAAAGTTGGGCAGAGGGATGGGTTTTTTCATCAATCGCTCAAGGATAAGGCACACAGGGGAAATTCGTCAGAGGAAGATTTGTCTCAATCGCTCATGTGATAAGGCAAAGCAAATTTGTCATAAGGATTTGATTGTCATCAATGCTCAAGTAATAAACCCAAAACGAAATCTGTTGAGGGTTTGGTTTGTTTTAATCACTTCATTGTAATTTAGACAAAGCAACTTAAAAGGGAAAGCGCATTCGTCAAAAGGGTTTAAAGGGTTTTTCTTTTAAACATTCAAGTAATAAGGGGGAAACCCAACGTTTTTTAGAGGGGTACGAGCCTTGCTTTACCCTAAAGTACTTTAAATGACGCCAATCCCCTTTTGAGGTGAATTTGATGCTTTTTTGTAAAAAAGTAAAGGTAAGCTAAAAAAATTCGAATTTTTTTTCCCCCCGCTTAATCCCCCACAAGATTTGGGTTTAAATGAAAAAATTTAAAGTTATTAGGCCCCTGATCTTATCCTACACCAAAAAAGCGTACCCCGTACACAAGTGCGCGCGCTTGCCCCAACAAACCCCCAAAACCCCAGGGCAAAACGAAAACACACCCCAAAACCCCACACACCCCCCACACAAAACACCCCCCCCCCCCCCCCCCCCCCCCCCCCCCCCCCCCCCCCCCCCCCCCCCCCCCCCCCCCCCCCCAACCACCCCCACAAAAACACCCCCCAACCCCACACACCCACCCCCCCCCCCCCCCAAACCCACCCCCCCACCCTCCCCACCCCACGCCCCCCCCATATTCCACAAAAAAGACACACACATACACAATACACGCACCCCACGCACGCACACACACACACACACACACACCACCCACCACAAAACCCCACACCCCAACAAAACACACACACACCCCAACAACACCACAAGGCATTATTACTTCTTTCAACACGAACACACACAACACACCCACAACACCACACCCACCCCACACACACACAAAACCACCAAACACACACACACAACACACACACGCACCCCACGGGGCGCGGCCTATACACACTTAGATGAGGAAAAACACCCCTGGAAAAGAGAGAGAGAGAGAAAAGGGGACAGAGAAGAGAGAGGAGAGAAAAAGGGGGAGAAGAGATGAGAGAGAGAGGGAGGAGAGAGAGAGAGGGAGAAGGGGGAGAGGGGAAACAAAAATGGACAGACACAATGAAAAGTGCAGCTATTTAAGTGCAATAGTTCGTTCTACGAATGGACGG
>JAFLJL010016933.1:23779-28779 GCA_018398815.1 Conus ventricosus
TCGTTCGGGTCTTTTTTTTTTTTGTTTTCGTTCCTGTGTGTTGTGTGTGTGTGTGTGTTGTGTGTGCTGTGTGTATGTCGTGTGTGTGTGTGTTGTGTGTGTGTGTGTGTGTGTGTTTGTGGTATCGTGTTGTGTAAATGGTGGTGTGTGTGTGTGTGTGTGTGTGTGTGTTGTGTGTGTGTGTTTGTGTGTGTGTGTGGTGTGCGCGCGCGCGTGAGCGCATGCGTGTGTGCGTGCGTGCATGGTGTGTGTGTGTGTGTGTGTGTGTGTGTGTGTGTTGTGTGTGTGTGTGTGTGTGTGTGTGTGTGTGTGTGTTATACTTTAACCCCATCAACAACTTCTTTCTCCCCTCTCTGTATTTTCTTTCCTTTTTCAGCTTTGCATCAGCCAGGAATTTCTGTCTTTTCTCATCCACAACTTGTGCATCCCGCCGCACACCCATTTCCACCCATCTTTAGCTGTTAAACAGATTTCTGTAAAATCTCCCTCCATTCGCTGTTACTGCTTTTCACCTTCTTTTTTTTTTATATGAATCGGTAACAGCTTTGGATTTGTACATGTACACTGGTTCAAGTTTTATTGAATGCTGCTATCGTGAAGATGCTCTAATCATAATATTCTTGTTATGAAACCTTTTCTTTTTTTCTTCCCCGACTAGTCGCGATGGGACTGGTAAACAGCTCGTTGTCAATAAGATTTTTCTTCCAAAGAAAGTTAGCATAGATGGGATGGTAAGAGTTTTACCTCTGTCTGTCTGTCGGTCGGTCTGTCTGTCTACCTGTCCGTTTGTCAGTCTGTCTGTCTGCCTATCTGTCGGTCTGTCCGCCTGCCTGTCTGTGTGTCTGTCTGACGGTTTGTCAGTCAGTCTGTCTGTCTGTCTCACACTCTCTCGCCCTCTCTGTTTCTTTTTATTTTACTTCATTTAAGTGGAGACACGCTCTTTTTTTTTAAAAAACTATTCTTTGTCCGATCTTCATTAGTGTTTCATCAAAATGTCATACCTCTCCTGAGTAGAAAACAATTATATTTTACAAGACCTACCAATGTAAAGGCTGATACACCATGGGACACGATATTTTCCAACACCACACAACACACACACACCCCACACCCCCAACACACAACACACACACACACACACACACACACGCACACACACACACACACACACACACGCAAAGCACGCAAAGTGCGCAAAACACAACACACACCCCGCACACACACACACACACACACACACAACACACACACACACAACAACGCACGCACGCACGCACGCACGCACCACACAACACGCATGCACGCACACAGACACACACGCACACACACACCACACACACACACACCACACACACACACACACACACACACACACACACACACACACCACACACGCACGCACGCACGCACGCACGCACGCACGCACACACAAAACACACACACCACACACACACACACACATACAGAGGCGGGTACGCGTGCGCGGTGTACATACACACGCACACACACACACACACACACACACACACACACACACACACACACACACACACACACACACACACAACACACAACGCACGCACGCACGCACGCACGCACGCACGCACGCACGCACGCACGCACACACACACAAACACACACACACACACGCACACACGCACACATACAGAGTGCGGGTACACGTGCGCATGTACGCAGACACACACACACACACACACCACACACGCAACACACACACACACACACACACACACACACACACACAACACACACACACACACTCACACCACACACGCACGCACGCACGCACGCACGCACGCACGCACGCACCACGCACACACCACACACACACACCACACACATACACACACAACACACACACGCACACACACACTGTGCAGACATGGTTTTGGTATAGTGTGGGAAATGCAAATCCAGATAATATTAATCTTTTTTTGATATCGTTTAAAAAACTAACTGCAAGATATATGTCGCAAAACTGGCACGAGGCAGTTTCCTTAGTGGGGGATTATGTTTTATATCATCCTGAGATTGTTAAAGCAACATATATTCGTCTGGTAATGTAAATACAGACGTGTAAATGTTTATGAGAAGTAACGTATTGCTCGTAATGGCGTACTCATTGGCAAATTATCTACAGACTGTTTTTGTAAACAATGTGAAGGAAATCATGTTGAAGATTTGACCATTCATTTTGAAATGCGAGGTATACACTTTTACGACTAATACATACCTCCTTCTATTATCGTTTTCCTTCCACAACAAATTGCAACTCTTAATACTAAAGTTAAGGGAAAATTATCACTAAAACCGCCATTTTGTAACTGAATGTTAAAAATCGAAATAATGTTTGAAACAGTGAATTCAGGAGTCAGTGTAAATTAAAAATATGTATTTGCACATGCCTTGTATAACTGTTAACGTGCCTAAACAGAAAATTTCATAGATATTCCTTGAAGTTGAATGTCATTTCAAAAACCTTGTATATACATTTTGTTTATGATATGACATACATGCTTATTGTTTCCTGTAAAAAGACTTCTCAATTGCTGCATTGTATATTCAGTATATCTCTCTTGTCCATATGAGTTAAATGGCCTTGAAAAGACTGAATAAAACATATGTTATTGTTATTGTTATTGTTACACACACACACACACACACACACACAACACACACACACACACACACACACACACACACACCACACACACAAACACACACACACACACACCACAAAACACACACACACGTTAGACGTGTTATTTTTTAAACATACACACTCACCACTAATCCGCGCATAGACAGACAGACTCATGACACACACACACACACACACACACACACACACACACACACACACCACACACACACACACACACACACACACACACGTGTACGTCCAACTCTTATTACTGTAGTCGGAAAGACGTAGAAGTGAGCATACTTCTTTAAAACGTCTGCTTAAATAACATTCTTCCCCAAAGCTAAAGGGGACTTTACTCAAGAATAAAAAGTCTGACCATCAAGATGACACGTAGCACGGGCAAATAGATGCCCCTGATAAGAACAACACTTGTATGATATGGTCACAAAGAAACACTGGACAGTATTCTATCAAAATGTAATGCGCCTGGAGCCTTGTTCCACCGACGAGTTTAGAGATGGCAAGATAATGATTCTAACGCTTAAAGATCATCATTGACATTTCTGGTAGAGCTCTTTTTGACCCCCCCCCCCCACCCAACCCAAAAAAAAAAAAAAAATTGCAAGGAAAGCACAGAAAAAATTGGAGGATATTATTCAGCTGTGAACATTTTCGCTTGCACCATGCCCTTTTCTTTTTTGCCAAGAAATTAGATTTAACGAAAAAGACTTTGTCTTACTTTTTTTTTCTTCTTCTTCTTTTCACATATGTAGAGAAAACAAGCACACGGTTTTGTCCTCTGTCGCTTCTCTAGAGCCAGGAATCTCTCTCTCTCTCTCTCTCTCTCTCTCTCTCTCTCTCTCTCTTCTTTTCTCTCTCTCTCTCTCTCTCTCTCTCTCTCTCTCTTACTCTCTCTCTCTCTTCTCTCCTCTCTCTCTCTCTTCTCTCTCTCTCCCTCCTCTCTCTCTCTCCCCTCTCTCTCTTCTCTCCTCTCTCTCTCTCTCTCTCTCTCAACTTTGGAAAACGTAAAGCGATAACATTACGAACAACACTCTTATCTACAATGTAGAAATTGCGTGGTTCTATTAAATGAACTTTGTTCTTTGCGTTCACATTTCGGATGGCTAGCAATAAAGAGTAAATTTGAAAATTAGAAGTCTGTCACAGTAGTACGCAGGAAACATAAATGCCTTTTCCCAAGTAGTAGTGAAAAGAATAATATAAGGCTAACTGTTTTCATAAAGGGAACTACGAATTAAAAACACAAAGCAAACGTCGAAGTAGGAGATCAGGCATGAGCACGCTCGTGCATACGCGCGCGCGCTACTCCCCCCCCCCCTCCTAACATACATACCATCACCACCAGCACCACCAGCACCACCCCCAACATACATACACGCACGCACGCACACACGCACGCACACACACATGCGCCCCACGCACGCACACACACCCCACACACACCACACACACACACACACACACACACACACACACACACACACACGAACGCACGCACGACGCACGCACGCACGCACGCACGCACGCACCCCACGCACGCACGCACGCACGCACGCACAACCCCACACACACCACACACAACCATAGTTGACAGGGGACAGGGAGGAAAGTGAGGTAAACGTTTCAGCCAAAATAAGTGACAATGTATGTTATGCAGTTGAATATGAAAACAAAACTAATCGATTATTCGTGAATTGTGAAGCTGTCCTCAACAAATGATCAATATATGGATATATTCAGGTTTAATCTCGACATTGCGGATAAGGTACAAGTTATCGTCAGTCCTTTTAATTGTCAATTTCATGAAATGGAAAAACAGGTGGGAGGAGGAGGTGGTGGTGGGGGGGGGGTAGGGATGCAACAGAAATGCTTTGAACTGAGAGAGAGAGAGAGAGAAAAGAGAGAAGAGAGAGAGGAGAGAGAGAGAGAGAGGAGAGAGAGAGAGAGAGAGAGAGAGAACGTTAGTAGATTTAGATAAAAGTAGTTAGAAATATTTCTTTCTGATCTTATTTGATAAAAAAAAATGCTTTGGCTACTGAAGCAGTAACGATTATCAGCAGCGTTGTAAATTTCAGTACATCTTTATTTCTTCTTCTTCTTCTTCTTCTTCTTCTTTCTTTTCTTCTTCTTTTTTCTTCTTCTTCTTCTTCTTCTTTCTTCTTTTGGGGAAGCTGATGTCGAACGATAGGGCAAACATTTTAGGTCATAGGTTGTAGGACAGCCTTTATCTACCTTATAATCCAAGTAAAGTGCCATACAGGATTGTTTCTTTGATGAGGAAAAGAGGGGAGTGAAAGGATAATCCTATGGT
>JAFLJL010016934.1:0-11653 GCA_018398815.1 Conus ventricosus
AGCGGCAGCCCTGACGTCTTTAGCACGTTGCATCGAAGACATTTGCACTGGAGCCAGGGCATAGGGGTCACCTCCTCAATGACTGGCTGAGAATGAGTGAGGTGAAGCCTCCTGCAGGGATTCCCAGAAGACAGGCCCTGCATGTTGGGCAGACTTTTGCACTGACAGGGTTTGGCCATGGGGAATTCCTAATTACTCCTGATTGGCGAGACTGATAGATCTGGGGCTTCTTTGTGTGACTTGACAAAAGGCAATGTGGACTAGTCTTGTCAGAGAGAGAGAGAGAGAGAGAGAGAGAGAGAGAGAGAGAGAGAGACAGAGAGAGAGAGAGAGAGAGAGAGAGAGAGAGAGAGAGAGAGAGAGAGAGAGAGAGAGAGAGAGACTCAAGACCCAAAGCTCAAAAATTTATTACTCAAGGAAGAATTTTAAAGGGAGTGCCTTTTTCCCAATTTCCTTTCTTTTTTACCAAAATTCAACCCAAAACCCCACTTGCCAAATGAATAAAGGGAGAAAAAAATGAAGAAAATTTGCAAAATTATAATAATAAACAAAAACAAAAAGGAATAAAAATAATGTTTAAAAAAAAATTTTCCCTTACAAAATTACACCCAAAAATTAAACCCAAAATAGTGCCCCGTCCCAAGGAAGCACACCCCACAAAGCAGCAAGCGTTCAAAACCCCACCCCCAACCAAACCCACCCCCCCAAAACCCACACAAACTTTCATACCATTTTATCAGCTAAATTTTAAGGCCCAAAATTAAAAATAGGGGGGGAGGGGAAAGTTTTAAAGGTTAGGTTTTTTTTAAAATAAATGTTTATTATTTCGGGTTTGGGGGACGGGGGTGATTGAAAAGTTTTGGCGACGGGGGAAAAAGTTTTCCCAAGATGGACCCAAAAAATGCAAAACAGATTGAACCAAATCCAAAGCGGACACCCTGGGAAAAAGTAATTTTTTTGAATCATATCGCGTTGTTGCCCTTTGGATAAAAACTCGAAATTTTGGCGCCAGGTTTTCAGGGGCTTTAAAAATTTAGTTTCTGCCTTAAATTTTTAAAAATTGGGTTGGGAGTGGTAGAAACTTAGTTTTGGAATTTGCCCCGGGGGGATAGAAACTTGGGGGGAAAAAATAGTTAATTCCCCCCCTTAAGAAAAGAGGTGATCTTTTTTATGTGATTTTAAACCCGGGACCACTCCCGGTTTGGGCGTAGTTGAAAGGAGAAAGGCAATGGGCCCTTCCAAAAAAAAAATTTTCCCGGGGTGTGTTTCAACAAATAACTTTTGTTTATTGAGCAAAAACCCCAAATTTCCCAGGCCCAAATGTTTGGGAAACATGATTTATTTGTTGGGCCCTTTAAATTATCATTAATACCCCGCCAAGAAAAAACGGTGGTTTTGGTTAACCCCTCGACAAGGTTTTCCATCATTTTTAGGCAACTTAAATGCTGTCGGGGGGTTTCTGTCTCGTGTAGGGCCCCACATTTGGTTGGGTTTTGGGCATTTAAAGGCCCTTCGGTTTTTTTTTGGGACCCCTTGAAGCTTCATTTTTTTCTTGGGTTTTAAAGTATTTTAAAGAAAATATGTTTTTTATCATTTCAGGAAGGAACTGTCGTCCCGAACAATCAAAAGAAAGACATCATTGGGGGAGGGGCCTCGGTAGGTATTTATAAAAATTTCTAAGGAAGAAAGGGCCAAGGAAAAAAGGGGTGTGGAAGCCCCAGCCAATTCCTTAAGGAATTTAATTCCCTTTAAGTAAACACGTGGGTCTGTTTTCAAGATTTTGCTAAAGAAGGTACTTTGGGGAAATTTTTAAATTATGCTGGGGGTTTTGGGGTTTTAATAATAGTTTGGTCTACAAGATCAAAGGCTTTCTTTAAAAGGGGGAAAACAGTTCCAGTGGGGGTTTTTTTTTTTTTTGGTTTAGGGTGATAACCAGGGTTTTACAAGGGTGTTTTAAAGGCCCTGTGGGGGATTTATTTTGAAGAAAGCCCACTGAAATTTGGGGGGGAAACAGTTTTTTTGATTTTTAATGGTTTTTGTTAGGGGTTTGGGGAAAAATGCCTTTTCCCAAAAGGGTTTTTATACAACGGAAAATTTAAAAGGTTTTTGGTCTAAATTGTTTAAAATCGTGAGATCTCTTGGTTTTTGGGGAAGGGGAAAGATTTTGCTGCCTTTTGACCACGGGAAAACTTTTTATCAAACAAATTATAAAACAAATTTCGTAAGGGGGACAAAAATTTAAGGGGAGAGCAAGTTTAGGATAGAAGCATTTAAGTTTCGGACCCCTTGGGTTTTTATTTTTTTAAGGGTTTGAAATTTAAAGGGAACCCCCTTCTTTTTAAGCAAGGGGGTTTCCCCAAATGAATTCTAGGGTTTTATGTTCTTGGCAAAACCCATTGGAGAAAGTGGAGTTAAAATCGAAATTAAAAAAATGTGGGCACCCGGGAGTTTTGTACGATTCAGTTAAACCCGAAGGAAAATTTTGTTTAAAATGTTAGCAGACCACCCCCTTTTGAGTTAAATTTTTTGATTCTTTTTACTTGTCAGTTTTTTCTTAACAGCACGCCCTTTTTGGGTGCTGTTCCCGGGGGGGGTTTTCAGTTTCCAAAAATTGGTTTAAATTTGATTTTCTAACTGGATCTGATACCTGTTTCTCTTCTTTTTATATTCTTTTCTTTTTTTTTCGGTTTTTAAGTTTCATCCCCTTTGTGCCCTTTTTATAAAATGTCCTTTTTTTAAACCCGGGAAGTACTCTGTTTTTTTACACCCCTTTTTTTCTAAGTGGGGCCTTTTTTATCAAGATTGGGGGAGAAAGATATTATTCCAAGGTTTTTATACGGTTATTTGGTTTTGTGAAAATTTAAATAACTGTAGAAAGGGCTAACTTTAAATCGAGGAAAAAAATCATCCCCTTTAAGAAAATTTTTGAAGCGGAAAATTGAATGGGTTTTGTGGGGCCCCTTTTTTTTGCTTGGGGAAGGGGTTTTACCCAAAAACACAAAATGGGGACAGTGGGTCGCTGTTTCTTTTTTTTTGCCCCTTTTTATATTTGGGTACCTTGGGTTTTTTGGGGGTTCGTGTAGATAGGGTCCGGGAATGTTGAAGTTCTTTTTCGTTTAGGGGGATTATGAATTTCGGATTTAAACCAAAAATGGTGGGGGTTTCCCGGCCCGGGTGCCGTTTTTTTAACCCGATCAAAGGGTTTAAAAAAACCAAGAAAAATTGGGCATTTTGGGGTTCCGCTTAATACATCAGCCCTTTTTAAACAAAATTGGTTTTTAAAAAAAGGAAAGTGGCGCGGGATTCCGTACACATACCAATAAAGAGGGGCTGAGGGTTGGGGGGGTTTGGGTGCAAACCACATTTTTTCAACATTATTGGGTCAGGCACGCCGCCCTTTTTGTTTCGGGAGCGATGCTTTGGGTGAAAATTTTCCAGAGAGAGAGAGAGGGGGGGGAGGGGGAGAGGGGGAGAGGGGAGGGGGAGGGGGAGAGGGGAAAAAGAGAGGGGGGGTGAGAAAAGGGGAGAGAGGGGGAGAGAGCTCAGAGATTTTTTAAAGGTCCCCCCGGGAAGGAGGGTTTTGGAGAAAAAAAACCCCGAAAATGAATTGTACGAACCCCTAAAAGACTAGAGGGGGAAACCCCCTAGGGGGTAAAGAACAGGGCCCCAAAGAAATGCAAGGGGAAAAAGTAAACGGGGAAATTCTTTACAATGGTTCCCCCTTTAGAGCCGTAAGGGGGGCACTTAATCCCAAAATTTTATAGGGATCCCAAAAACGGGGTTGGTAAATTGGGTTTTCGAATAGATCGTTTTTTCCGCGCAAAAAACAAAATTTCCCCTTCGGGGCTTTTTATTTGTCATAAGGGGCAAGTCCCAAACCTTCCCGTATTTCACGCCGAGAACGGGGGTGGATGCTCTGTAGTTTAGACAAAAATTTTTGGGCTTCACAAATTTAGTGGTTTTCCTTTAAAAAAAGTTGCTAAAATTTGCATCGTGACCCATTAAAAAATTTTTGTCGGGAAATTATCGTTGTTTTAAACGAGGAAGTCCCTTTCCCGCCCCCCCAGGGCCCTTAAATTTTTTGTCTTAAATTTCCCCGAGAAAAAAACTATCATTTTGCAACTTTTGGTTTTTTCCCAAAACAAAAATATACAATGTATAATTTACAAAGGGGAATTTAAAAAATTTCTTTTGGCCCCTTGAACAAGGGCTGGGAATTTATCTCCGGTTTTCGTTTTTCCCTTTTTCCCCCAATTTAGGGGTTTGGGGAAACAATCTTTCAATTTCAGTTTTTACCCGAGGTTTTGGGGAAAAACAACATATCCCAAATTCATTTTTTACAGAGTTTTAATGAAATTTGGGTTTTCTTTTATGGTCTTCCCAAGACAAAAGGGCATTGGGGTTCGCCCTTTTAAACCAAAAAAAAAATTCTTTTACGCAAAAAATTATTTTACAACCCGCGGGGGGGCCCAAACAATGTCCCCAAAATTTGCCCGTAACCCCGTAAGGGATGAAATGGGAGGCAATAATTCAACAATTTAAGCCCAATTTGTTTTTGTTCCCAAAAATGTGGGTTTTTTTAAGGGGAAAAGGGGGCTTTTCTTTTAGCTTTACTCTTTTGGTGGGTTTTCCCTAATAAGGGGGGGAGCTTTTCTTTGAGCTTTAATCCCTGTGGGTTTTCCCAATCAGAGCGGGCCTTTTTTTTTTGAGCTTTTCTCACCGGGGGTTTCTCCAATTCAGAGCGGGGCTTTCTTGGCTTTACCCACACTGGGGTTTCTCCTTAAATTCCGAGCGGGCTTTTCTTTTTAAACTTTAATCACAAATGTGGGGAGTTTTTCCCAAAAACAGACGGGCCTTTCCCTTTTGGGGGTTTCTCACACTTGTGGGGTTTCCCCTTTAAAGAAAGCGGGGCTTTTTTTTGGGCCTTTTCTCCACTGGGGGGGGTTTCTTTAAACAGGGGGGCTTTTTAGCTTTTACCTTTTGTGGGTTTCTTTTAATTTCCCGAGCGGGCGTTTTTTTTGGGGGCTTTACTCTCCCCTGGGGGTTTCCTTTTTTACAGAGGGAGCTTTTTCTGGGAGCTTAAAATCACACTGTTTGGGGTTTTCCCAATTTCAGGCGGAGGTTCTTTTAGGGTTTACCCCAATTTGGGGTTTTTTTTAATTTCAGAGCGGAGCTTTTCTTGAGCTTTAAAACCGACACTGTGTGGGGTTCTCAAAGGGGGCGGAGTTTCTTTGAGCTTTACTCACTGTGGGTTTCTCCAATAAGAGCGGAGCTTTTCTTTGAGCTTACTCACACTGTGTGGGGTTTCCCCTAATACAAGCGAGCTTTTTTGAGCTTTCCTCTCACTGTGTGGGTTTCTCTTAATGCAGACGAGCTTTTCTTTGGCTTTTCCACTGTGGGTTATCCTAAACAGAGCGGAGCTTTCTTGAGCTTTACTCACACGTGGGTTCTCCTAACACGACGGCTTTCTTTGGATTTATCCACTGTGGGTTCTCCAAACAGTGCGGGCTTTTCTTGGCTTACTCCACTGGGGGGGTTTTCTCCTATTTCAGGCGGAGCTTTTTTGGATTTACCCCACTGTGTGGGTTTTCTCCAAAACAGGCGGAGCTTTCTTTTGGCGGAGTTTCTTTGGGACTTACCAAGGGTGGGTTTCTTAAGGAGGAGCTTTTCTTTGGCTTTACCAACACTGTGGTTCTCTAATACAGAGCGGATTTCTTTGGGGCTTTACCACCGGTTCTCCTAACCAGACGGCTTTTCTTGCTTACTAATGTGTGGGTTTCTCCTTATACAGAGGAGCTTTCTTTTGGCTTACTCACACTGGTGGGTTTCCCTAATACAGAGGGGGAGCTTTTTTTGGGGTTTACCCACACTGTGTGGGTTTCTCCTTAAAACAAGCGGTGCTTTTCTTTGGCTTTACCACACTGTGGGTTTCTCTAATACAGAGCGGGGCTTTTCTTGAGCTTTCTCACACTGTGGTTTCTCTAATCAGAGCGGCTTTTCTTTTAGCTTACTCACACGGGGGTTTCTCCTAATACAGAGGGGGGACTTTTCTTTGACTTTACTCACACGGGGGTTTCTCCTAATACAGAGCGGGGCTTTTCTTTGAGCTTTACCCACACGTGGTTTCTGCTAATCGAGCGAGTTTTTGAGCTTTACTCACACATGGATTTCTTCTAATGCAGAGCGGGGCTTTCTTGAGCTTTACCACATGGGTTCTTTTCCCCAATACAAACGACTTTTCTTTGAGCTTTAAACCCCCACTGTGGTTCTCTTATTGGAACGGAAACTTTTCTTTGAGCTTTACTCACACGTGGGTTTCTCCTAATACAGAGCGAGCTTTTCTTTGAGCTTTACCCACACGTGGGTTTCTCCTAATACAGAGCGAGCTTTTCTTTGAGCTTTACCCACACGTGGGGTTTCTCCTAATACAAGCGGAGCTTTCTTTTAGCTTTACTCACACTGTGGGATTCGTTTTAATGCAGAGCGAAGCTTTCTTTTAGCTTTACTCACACTGGGGTTTTTTTCAATGCAGAGCGAGCTTTTCTTTGAGCTTTACTCATACTGTGTGGGTTTCCCTAATACAGAGCGGGGCTTTTCTTTGAGCTTTACCCACACTGTAGGTTTCTCCTAATACAGAGCGGAGCTTTTCTTTGAGATTTTCCACACTGTGTGGTTCTTTTAATGCAGAGCGAGCTTTTCTTTGAGCTTTACTCACAAATGTTTTGGGTTTCTCCTAATAAAGAGCGGACTTTTCTTTGAGCTTACTCACACTGTGGATTTCTTCTAATCAGAGTGGAGCTTTTCTTTGAGCTTTACTCACACTGTGGTTTCTCCTAATACAGAGCGGAGCTTTTCTTTTTTGGGTTTACTCACACTGTGGTTTCTCCTAATACAGAGCGAGCTTTTCTTTGAGCTTTAAAGCACACTGTGTGGGTTTTTCTCCCTAATACAGAGCGGGGCTTTTCTTTTGGCTTTTACTCACACTGTTGGGTTTCTCCTATACAGAGCGGAGCTTTCTTTGATCTTTACCCAAACTGTGGGTTTTCTCCTATTACAGAGCGGAGCTTTTCTTTGAGCTTTACTCACACTGTGGGTTTTCTTCTAATACAGAGCGGAGCTTTCTTGAGCTTACTCACACTGTGGGTTTCTCTTAATACAGAGCGGAGCTTTTCTTTGAGCTTTAAATCACACGTGGGGTTTCTCCTAATACAGAGCGGAGCTTTTTTTGAGCTTCACCCCCACTTTGTGGGTTTCTCCCAAGCGGAGCTTTTCTTTGAGCCTTTATTCACACTGTGGATTTCTCCTAATACAGAGGCGGAGCTTTTCTTTGACTTTACTCACCGTGTGGGTTTCTCCTAATACAGAAGCGAGCTTTTCTTGAGGGTTTACTTACACTGGGGTGGGTTTACTTAATGCAGACGGAGCTTTTCTTTTGGCTTTACCAACACTGCGGGTTTCTCTTAATACAGACGGGGCTCTTCTTTGAGCTTTACCCACACTGTGTGGGTTTTTTTACCAGAGCGGAGCTTTTCTTTGAGCTTTTCTCACACTGGGGGGTTTCTCCTAATACAGAGCGGAGCTTTTCTTGAGCTTTACTCACACCCGTGTGGGTTTTTCCTAATACAGAGCGGAGCTTTTCTTTGAGCTTTACTTACACTGTGTGGGTTCCTTATGGAGAGCGGAGCTTTTCTTTGGCTTTACCAAAACTGTGGGTTTCTCCTTATACAGAGCGGGGCTTTTCTTGAGCTTTACTCACACTGTGGTTTCTCCTAACACAGACGGAGCTTTTCTTTTGGCTTTACTCACACTGTGGGTTTCTCCTAATACAAGCGGGGCTTTTCTTTTGGCTTTACTCACACTTGTGGGTTCCCCAATACAGAGCGGAGCTTTTCTTTTGGGTTTACCCACACTGTGTGGGTTCTCCTAATACAGAGCGGGGCTTTTCTTTTGGCTTTACCCATACTGTGGGTTTCTCTAATACAGAAACCGAGCTTTCCCTTTTAGCTTTTCTCACACTGTGGGTTTCTTCAATGCAGAGCGGAGCTTTTCTTTGACTTTACCAAACTGTGTGGGTTCCTCCCCAAACAGAGCGAGCTTTTCTTTGAGCTTTACTCACACTGTGGGGTTCTCCTAATACAGAGCGGAGCTTTTCTTTGAGCTTTAAACCCCCACTGTGGGTTTCTGCTAATAAAAGCGGAGCTTTTCTTTGAGCTTTAATCACACGGGTTTCTTCTAATGCAGAGCGGGGCTTTTCTTTGAGATTTACTCACACTGTGGGGTTCTCCTAATACAGAACGGAGCTTTTCTTTGAGCTTTACTCACACTGGGGGGTTTCTCCTAATACAGAGCGGAGCCTTTCTTTGAGATTTACCACACTGTGGGTTTCTCCTAATACAGAGCGAGCTTTTCCCTTTTACTTTACCCACACTGTGGGGTTTCTCCTAATACAGAGCGGAGCTTTTCTTTGAGCTTTAAATCACACTGTGGGATTCCTTTAATGCAGAGCGGGGCTTTTCTTGAGCTTTACTCACACTGTGGGTTTTTTCTAATCAGAGCGGAGCTTTTTTTTGAGCTTTACTCATACTGTGTGGGTTTCTCCTATGCAGAGCGGAGCTTTTCTTTGAGCTTTACCCCCTGTAGGGTTTTTCCTAATACAGAGCGGAGCTTTTCTTGAGCTTTACTCACACGTGGGTTTCTTCTAATGCAGAGCGGAGCTTTTCTTGACTTTTTCTCCCCACGGTGGTTTCCCAATAAAGAGCGGAGCTTTTCTTAAGCTTTAAATCACACTGTGGATTTCTTCTAATGCAGATGGGAGCTTTCTTTGAGCTTAGTCACACTGTGGTTTTCCCTAATACAAGCGGAGCTTTTTTTTTGGCTTTTCTCACACTGTGGGTTTCTTTTAATACAGAGCGGGGCTTTCTTTGAGCTTTACTCACACTGTGTGGGTTTCTCCTAATACAGAGGGGAGCTTTTCTGTTGCTTTACTCACACTGTGTGGTTTCTCCTAATACAGAGCGGAGCTTTTCTTTGATCTTTACCCACACTGGGGTTTCCCCTATTACAGAGCGGAGCTTTTCTTTGAGCTTTTACTCACACTGTGGGTTTCTTCTAATACAGAGCGGAGCTTTTCTTTGAGCTTTACTCACACTGTTTGGGTTTCTCCTATGCAGAGCGGAGCTTTTCTTTGAGCTTTACTCACATTGTGGGTTTCTCCTAATACAGAGCGGAGCTTTTCTTTGAGTTTTACTCACACTGTGTGGGTTTCTCCTAATACAGAGCGGAGCTTTTCTTTGAGCTTTACTCACACTGTGTGGGTTTCTCTTAATACAGAGCGGAGCTTTTCTTGAGCTTTAGTCACACTGTGGGTTTCTCCTAATACAGAGCGAAGCTTTTCTTTTGGCTTTACTCACACTGTGTGGTTTCTCTTAATACAGAGCGGAGCTTTTCTTTTGGCTTTACTCACACTGTGGGTTTCTCCAAATACAGAGCGGAGCTTTTCTTTTGCCTTTACTCACCGCGTCATTACACATTGCCTGCCGATGTGAAACTGAATTTTGATGAGAACAGTATTCCTAATTATTTATAGGCATTCACGACAAGAGGAGAGAGAGAGTAGAGAGAGAGAGAGAGAGAGAGAGAGAGAGAGAGAGGAAGAGAGAGAGAGAGAGAGAGAGAGAGAGAGAGCGAGCGATGATGATGATGATGATGATGATGATGATGATTGTCAGATCTGAGCCTTCCTGTCCTGTCGTCGTTACCATGGTCACACGGTCACGAGCTACGCGCATTCGGTTCGCACTCTGTCATCAGCAGTCAGTCTGTGTTGGTGACAGTTTTGGGGTTTTTTACAGCGCGACCGTGGTAGTTCAATAGAAGGTTATTTTTTAAACCGGTGGGGATAAACTAGTTTGTGGTTGGGCCTACTCAACGCCTTTAGTCTATTTTTAGACCAGGAGAAGCGAGTCAGCCGGTTTTCTGACACTGGCCGTGTGGGTGTGTGTGTGGGTTCCGTTGTCAAGGGGGGTCACTCAGGTTTTCTCAACAGGTGGCAGGATTAGAGTACGTCTGCGCACGAATCGGCGTCATCGTGAGTTCTTTTTCGGGTTGGCTGGCAAGACTGCAGGAGGTGTGGGTCTGAGGCCAGATAGCTTTTCTTACGGGTGATTTGTTCACCAAGAAGATTAGACTAGTGTCTTGTGGCGTATTGCCTAGCTAGTCTAAGTAATCCGTGTATCCACGTTCTACTGTGTTAGGCGGGAAGAGGTGCCTGCGATACCGGTAGTTGTACTGTTTTAGTGTCAGAATGAAGTGAGTCGAGTACAGTTGTTAAGTAAACCTCACGGGGCCTCAGCTGCGTGAGCGGCTGACAGATCCTGTTGCGGTGTGTCTCGTCTGGTGCGCTGCGAAGTGGCTGTTGTCGGCGCGTGGCGTTACGTCTGACTGGTTGCTGTTTGAGTGGTAGGTGTGGTTTGCGTTTTCTGTTCGTCTGGTAGTTTTGGGATATATGGTTCGTGCATGTGGTGTGAATGGTTCGTATGTGTGGTGTGGAGGTGTTATCTGAGGGGGATATAGGTGTTCACTGGGATGTGGAGTTATTATGGAGAGTTCACATTCAGTTCAGGACAGGCGCTCGAATGTATTATGCAGGAAGGTATAGGGCAATAGGGTTTTGAACTATGAATTATCATTATAGTGTGGTTACGATGTGATGACTGCATTATTGTTGACATCGTGTGTCGGACGTATTGTTGTTGACACTGTGAGTGGGCAGAGAGTGATGTATAGGGCTGTCGACTTGGTAAATGCAGTAAGCGGAATGTTGGGGCTCTTCGTGAGTGAATTGCAATGTGGTAGTTACCGCAGGGTGTGGTTAGGCTCGCAGGGTTCATGAGTGGAAATTTTGACAATGCTTGGTAAAACCTTATGCTTTGAACTCTGTTGATTCTGGTCACGCGCTCGAGAGGATTGAGAGATTGATTATGTAATGAGGAGGAGGTTTTGGTGGTAGTTGCTATTAATTGCTACGGGTTTGGATTGAGTATTTTGGTTGTGTTTATGGTATGGGGTGTATCTGGGTTCCACTTCTTAGGTGGGGCTATTGTTCATGGTGGGTGATGATTTGGGTATGTGCGAGCCCATGTGTGAATGATGTTGCTGGACTAAGCCTCGTATGCTATGAGCGGTCGGGGTTTGTATGAGGTGGATTCGTGCACTGATCTGACTATTGACTAAGTGTTTAGTCAAGCGGGAGTAAATACGGGATTTAGACTAAGGATCTGTGCTCTTTCTCTGATTGACCTGCCAAGACCTCCCTGGTGTACGACGGGATCCTGTGTCGGGCTGCTGCACATCCTTGCGGAAGCTCCTGTGGGCTTCATCGAGTGACCTGCTGTCACCTGTCGTCCCGAGGAGAGAACGTATAAACAACCGATTCTGGCTCACTTGCTACTCCACCACGTTTTTGGGCGAAAGTGCCCTAAAAGCCGCCTATTCCTGTTCTCTGACAAGTAACCAAAAAATAACGACCCTACAAACAAACATACTGTGCAGGGTTATCCGTTTTTAATACTAATTTACTAAGGTTTTCAGAGAGTAGCGTAGGAAAAAAGTAGCCAAAACTGAACACATCCCCATAGAGCAACGTAGGGGAAAA
>JAFLJL010016935.1:0-10000 GCA_018398815.1 Conus ventricosus
CCTAACCCCCTAACCCTAAAATCCCTAACCCAAATAACCCTAACCCTAAAACCCTTAATAACCCTAACCCAAATAACCCTAACCCAAAATAAACCCAAACCCCAAAATAACCCAAACCCTAACCAAAACCCTAACCCCCCCCCCCCCTAACCTATAACCCTAACCAACCTATAACCCAAACCTATACCCCCTATAACCCTAACCCTATAACCCAAACCCTAACCCCTAACCCCTAACCCTAACCCTAACCCTAACCTGATGCCGAGAGCCTGGAGATATGGATCTCCAAAAAAAAATAATGCAACGCAGTTTCCCTCAAAGGCGAAACGATGGTGGCTCCCCGAGGATATGGATCCCTCACAAAATACAGTTACAAGAAAACTGCAAGCATAAGGCTTGCTACGACACGTTATCTTTCCTCCCACTCTCCCAACCCAATCTCGACTGCTCAGGTCGGCTTCCAAAAAAAAAACCTGATCCGCAGGTGAGAGGAGGCTCACTCACCCCTACGTTTAACCCCCGTGCAACCCGAGTCCACACGGACAACACATGACAATGCAGGATGGAAGGTGGGTTGCAGAGAGTTTAAAAAGTAAAGTAAAACTAAGTTGTTGTTTTTTTATAAACACATAACACTCTGCTTAAGATTACATTTTAACAAAACTAACCCCCTACACAAATTCTTCCCTCCGGACAAAACGGACCTTGAACATGACAGTTGGAAGAAACATGCAGTGCGTGACACACCCCCCACCTAAAAAGCTTGGTACTAATGAGGTACCAGCTACCCAACCTGTCCCATGTTCAAAGGTTCATTGCAAAGTAGAAAAAAAAAAACACCACAAATCACGGTCCATGATACACACAGTTCAGCGAATCTCCGGTCAGCACCACAGGAAACAGCCTACGTCTCCATCCTACTGAGAAAATCCGCCTCTACATTGTCCTTGCCGGGGATGCGCTCAAAGTCAAACACGTGGCTCTGAAGTTCAATAGCCCATCCCAATTAACCTTCGGCTCACTGGCCTGATGCGATGAAGGTATTGCAGCGGGTGATGATCAGTCTGGAGCACGAATTTCCGCCCGTAGAGGTAGGGATAGAATCGACGGATGGCCCATATACAACAGCTAAACACTCCTGCTCTATCGTATGATACCGCAAACTCTGCCCCGTCAGTTTCTTACTGACGTACCCCACGGGTTTTAAGCCCTTCCCCTGGTCCTGGAGTAATGCAGCGCCTATCCCCGTTGCTGAGGCGTCTGTCCGCAGACAAAAGGGAGTTCAGGGCTCGGGAGCTGTAGCACTGGTTTGGAAGTAAGCGCCTCCTTAAACCGTCTGAAAGCCGTCTCACACTACTGATCCCACCGGATCTGTTCTGGAAGCTTCCCCTTGGTTTCTGTCGGTGAGCGGAAGGGCCAACTCTGAGAAGTTGGGGATAAATTTGCGGTAATACCCCACGAGGCCCAAAAACGATCTCAATTGCTTCTTGGTTTTAGGGGTGTCGCATCCTGGACCTTTCGTAGATTGTCATCTTCAGGATACACCAACCCCTCTTGAAGTCTGTGTCCAAGGAACGAGATCGATTTTTCTCCCAGCTGGCATTTGGCAGGTCTTGCGGCAAGCTGAACCTCCCTCAGTCTCTGGAAAATGATCCGAATGACCTCTACATGCCTGTCCCATTCTTGGGTCGCGATGAGCAAATCGTCCATGAAATTCTGGGCTTCCTGGAGCTGAAGGGGAGACAACATCATCCTCATGATGCGGCTGAACACTGCTCCAGCCGTCTTCAGCCCGATGGCATAACGGTCCATTGATACTGGCCTTCTGGGGTGGTAAATGCTGTCTTTTCCTTGTCGGCAGGCGCCATGGGCGAATCGTGTCCCAACTGTAGGACGTTGTCACGGAGAGCGCGAGGCACAACCAACTGTTCGAGCTTCTGGTTCTTCCCTCAAAAGTTCGCTTGAGAACGCCTTTCCTCTTGATGAACAGAGTCTGCCCAGTTCCACGCCGAGTCGGTGGGGCTTCCAAGTTCTTTCGCACCTGATTGAGGTAGGATCACGTTGCTGTAGATCCTTCACTTTGTCAGGGGTCACACTTGCCACGCACTCCATCTTGAGTGGCTTCAATAGCGGTTTGAGTGGCTCTTGCTTCTGTTGGCACGAGTGGGTTGCCATCCTTGCACAGGCTTGAAGAGGTAGGTCAGTGAGATGTCCCGAATTGTCCCATCCTCGAACTTCACCACGTTACCTATCAGCAAGGATATGCAGGTTTTGTCCACGCCGATCGCCCACACCGTGCCCTCAAAGTATGGCGTCGACATACGGATCAGTGCAGTGGGCCGCTTGGACTTGAATCCTGCCTCAATACCCGACACCTCACACATGGGTCCTCGTTCAGCTCAGCAGGGATCAGACTCTGGTCAACAAGATTGCTGATGCGCCAGAATCCCTAATGGCATCAACAACATCACCCTGAACCACGGATGCGAATGTGGGGAACTCTGGTTCGCCTGACAGGGGTGATGCTCCATGTGCCACAGACTCCTGATCCAGCCTCACAAATTGAACGGCTGCTCTCAGCTTGGGCACACATCTCAAAGTGGTCAGTCGATCCACACTGAAAACACCCGTCTTATAACTTTGGGAGACCCTGTTCCTTGGCCGCTGTAGGTTTCAATGACGGAACTAGTAAGCTGTTTCTGGGGCGGTCCGTCAGATGGCTTCGAACTTTTGTTGGTCTAGCGTCTGAATGAAAAAAACGCCTGGCGTCCGCAAATGCTTCGGCAATGGTTATTGCCTCTTGGAACGATGCAGGCTGGGATTCTCCCAGTTTGATTCTTAGATCTGCAGACGCTACGTTGCTCAGCTGCTCCAGTAGGACTGCATCCTGTATGGGCAATCCCGAGGCATCCACCCAATAGTTCAACGTCTTCCTTTATCGCTCCCCAAACTGGAGGAAGGTTTCGTCTCCGCCTTGTTCATAGTTCTAAACCGACGACGGTAGGACTCTGGCGTCAGGTGGAGCCGTTTGCGAAGGGCAGCCTTGAGCTCCTCATAGGAACTGGGGGAAGGAATGTTGACCAACGCCTCCTTAGCCGTACCCTGGAGACTCGACTTCAAGTATACTGCCTTTTGACATCAGTCATGCCAAAAGGGTCTACCAAATCCTCGAAGTGTTCCAGGAACACGTCTAGGTCTTCCCCTGGTTGGAACAAAGGAATGCGGATCTGGGGCGGCTGAAACCCAATGCCCCTCACGTCATGGGTTGCTCCTCTCTCGCTCCCAAGGTCATGCTCTTCTACTTCATGTCCTGATGCCACAGAGGACAATCGCTCTGTCCTGGCTTCTCTCCAGGATCTGTCTGGCCTCACGCCTACCTCTTTCAGCCTCTTCTCTCTCCTGCTGTCTGGTTTTCTCTCTTCGATTTCCTCCTGCCTAATCCTAGCAGCCTCTTCACGCTCCTCCCTTCTAATCTCTCTCTCGGTTCTCCTACGTGCCTCTTCACGCCTTTCAGTTTCCTCTCTCAGCTCTCCTACGTGCCACTTCACGCCTCTCCCTAGCTTCTTCTCGGGCTTCTCTCTCTTCCCTCTCTGCTATTCTCAACTCTCTCTCCCACTTCTCCTTGGCCTCCCACTCCTCTCTCTCCATTCTCCTGAACCTTCCCTCTCTATCCTCCCACCTAAGATGATCCCTCCTCTCTCTCACTCTCCTCACGTGGCCTCAGCGGTGCCCTAATGTCAGGAAGGATATCCACGATCGGCGGACGAAAGGGGGTTCGTTGGTACGGCGGAGGTCCAAGATATAGGGGGGTAGACCCTGGAGGATGTGGAAACAGTGGACGTTCACGGCCTGACTCAGTCGGAGTAGTTAACCTAACTGGGGAAGGAAGTACACGACCTGCCGACGACGTGGTTACCATCCCAGGCGGCGTCGTACAATGTGGTTATAACAGTGGTCGTCACACTCCCGGCAGGTGAAGGAAAAGAGCTCTCCACAGAAGCTTTTCCTAGACCGGCCACGGCAGCAGAGACAGATCGAGTCACTACCCATCCGTATCCATGGTTTCACAACCCGATTAATTCTCGGAAAGATAAGTTCCGGAACAGTGTACTAATCCTTGCACTACACGTTCGACGAGCAGTACACACACAAAGCTTGTTCACGCGCGAGTCACAGTAGCTCGCCAGCCTAATGGATCCCAACACAATTTTAGATCAATGCACAGTAGAACTAAATCACCAACCCCAAGTCAATGAAGTGAACTAGAGCAACAACCCAATTGGTAGGCACTGTTGGTTTCACCGGCACTAATAAATCACCCACACGGTGCGGACATCGGCTAATGAATATATCAACACTACGCCTGGAGCCCTAACTCGCGGTACAGAAACGCCAACAATAATCAAAATACAGGAACTGGTAACCAGTAACGATCCTCATCATTGGGACTACTGCACCAAGTCCTGTTCACACAAAATAAACACCATGTATCACTGAAGTGCTTCCTCTCCACAATGTGTCTGAACACACACACTGTAACCCGCTCAGAGCAGTAACAACTGCCGAGCAATTTATAAGCTTAATACGGTATATCTCTGTCCACACACAAACTATAACTACATTCAAAAATCACATTTATGAACTCACTCCTAACGCACCCTTTACACGACCACAAGTTGTGCACTACACAGTTCCTAACAATACAACCAAGCCAAACAAACGCGAACTAACCATACTTCCGTCAAAAAAACTATTTATGTCCTAGACTACAAAAGAGGAAGAAAACTGACACCTGTCGCCCCGACGCGACCGATTCAACGGTAGGACGAGGCCAAATCTAACGATGGGGGAGTTTCCACGGTCAGCAACTCTCGATCTGTGAGGGAATATAACCTAGCTAAAACAACTTTCACAAAAGAACAATATAATGAATAAACAGCAGTAGAGGGTTCTAATCCACCTCCAAATGTTACCTCCCTACTACCTAGGGTAACCCTCCAACCTCCCACAGCCTATTCCGTAAGCACAATTCCAGGCACAAACACTACGCCAAAAACAACAAACACAAAGGCAGCGCAAAGGTCAAGAAAGTCACAGCGATCCCGGACGAGCCCCCATAATTGTCACGTGGGTGAAGTCACGTGGTAATTGTTCAAGGGAAACGCTATGATCAATCCCAACTCAATCGCGCTAACCACACAAACATCAAATCCAAACACGGAAATACGAGTACAAAAAAAAACTGAAACTTTACTGTCACAAAAAACATAGATGTTCACACAATGTTACATACATATATAAGGACGGGTATACATTTTAACTCCAAAAGGGCTGTAAATAATGGAAGGGACACACGCACACACACACACACACACACACACACACACACACACACACACACACACCCACACACACACACGCGCACAAAATAAATCGAATCTCTCTCCACTAACATTCACGCCCCGGCCGGATTCTGGGTGGGGCCAGAAGGTAAGGTAGAGCCGGAATGCAACCACAGGGTCAAGAAAGCTAAAAAGAAAACGGAATGCTTGCCAAAATCCGATCCCTCGAAAACTAAAGTAGGGATGATCAGGATTGCAAGATGCAAATCAAGGACAACAGCCTGTGGGATGAGACGGGATTACGGTTCAGAAGGAGAATTTTAGCACTGGATCATTAAATAAGCCGGGCCAAAACAAAGGGGAGCGTCTTGGGCAATACCCTTAGAATGGGGTAGTATACTGGGGAGGTTCGACTGCTAAGAGCTGTAACTAAACATCCAACATTAATTTCACATCTTTTTTTAAACGCTAACAGACGAAGGTAAGTTCATCACAGAAAGATTGATAAACAATGCATGGTTAAACTTGGCGACATAGATAAACTGAACCCTGCACAAGAAAAAAAAAAAACGCACCATACAGCGGCGACAACCCTGGAAAGCAAGTATATGTGGAAATGCACAAACACAACATTCATGTTAGGCAAACATAGCTATAATAGAATGATACAGCGCTCTGCTGACAAAACTGATTTAACGCCTGTCCTTTATCTCTGCAATAAAACGTGGATGCCAGACTTACGGACCGACCCCCCAAAGCCTCAACCGTGAGACAGTCCTGTGCAGGTCCGGCGAAGGGAGAGCGCGTCTGTCCGTCGGATGCACACCACAACAGGATAGCGTCCTTCTCCTTCCAAGGAGATACAGTTACACACAACGGGGCCACGAAGTCCGATGGTGAAGGTGAAATACACTCCAGTCAGGCACCCAGGTGGCGGCCGTCCAACACCTGTACGCAACAGGTAGGGCAGTGACACCAGCGACCCGACAGCGGTAGGGGTAGAGAGTGGGGTCGCCGGCGCAACACAAAATGAAGGGGTCAGGCTGAAGGTCCTCTCCCCAAAGATGGTGCACGGCGCAGGCGCGTCCTCGTTCCGACCCTGGGGCGAGGAGTACTTGCGGGTTCCCGGAGAGGGGCGAGGAGGAGAAAGGGCTGAAGGACTGGGAGAGGAAAGGGGAGGGATGATGTGGGCGACGAGGAGGATGGAGGCAGCGAGGTCAAGCTGCGGTCGCAGCAGCAGCTGCAGTACAGATGGCGGCAACAGCCGAAAACGGAAAGGTAGCGAGACCGGCCACAGATACCAGGTCGGCGGCAGCAGCAGCGGTACACAGGTAAGTCAGCCACTGGTGAGGGGAAGGAGGAAAAAAAACCAAGAAGAAGTAGAAATGTAGAAGAAGTCCTGGCAAACACACAAAAGATGGTTTCCCATATAAACATGTGCTAAGCAAAAACCCGTAAGCAGACATCCATTACAGAGAGTAACAAGGACAGGCATGGAACACACTGGCAGAGCGCTTGCTAATTTCAGTTCTCAAATATTAAATACGACATTTCCCCGGTCCAGACACTTTGCCTACATACGCATACCCAATAAACGTTTACAACCGTTTATGTCAAACACCCCGGGGTTGGCTCTCTTGAGTTAAAAAAAAAACACGAATCATCTCCCTTGGGACAACTCCTTTTCCATTATCAGAGGCCGGAAGGATTAACAGCGCCACATAAACTTATGGCGCTCTAAATATTTACAGGAATGACAACAAAAATGGTAAAGAAAAAAACCCAAGTCCTGAACACACGCATTTACAAGTGACGACCACTAACACACAAAACACGTGTGGCGAGACACATGACCCGGAATGCGGTACAGGCACGCGACAACACAGAACACAGCAACACTACATATTTGGAAGGAAAATGGATAACACGCCCTACTGCTGTAAAATGAAAAATAAAATGGCCTAGAAGTAAATGAATAATTAAAAGTTGGTATAAACGAAAAGGTAATATGATAAACGAAAATAATACTCAAACACAACAAAATAAATATTGAAAGAATTAAGTAATAGCTGGGAGGAAAACCAATTCTTTAAAATCGATTTGGAAATAAATAAATAATAAAAGAAGATAGATATGAACTAACTACGCTATGTACTCACCAACTAGACTTGTGAAAGGGACTCCTTGAGGAGCTGGAATAGTAAGCCTGCACGGCTCGTATCCCGGTCAGGGCCTAAAAGTTTAAAAAAAAAACAGGCTTCTGCCTCCAAGTGAATCAGGGATTCACGACTGCGATATGGATCACAGGAATACTACAAAAAGCTGGACAAGACGACAGCACTCCTATGGAGTACAATGGTTTGGTTCAACCCAAAGGTAAAAACCTGATGCCGAGAGCCCGGAGATATGGATCTCCAAAAAAAAATAATGCAACGCAGTTTCCCTCAAAGGCGAAACGATGTGGCTCCCCGAGGATATGGATCCCTCACAAAATACAGTTACAAGAAAACTGCAAGCATAAGGCTTGCACGACACGTTATCTTTCCTCCCACTCTCCCAACCCAATCTCGACTGCTCAGGTCGGCTTCCAAAAAAAAAACCTGATCCGCAGGTGAGAGGAGCTCACTCAGCCTACGTTTAACCCCCGTGCAACCCGAGTCCACACGGACAACACATGACAATGCAGGATGGAAGGTGGGTTGCAGAGAGTTTAAAAAGTAAAGTAAAACTAAGTTGTTGTTTTTTTATAAACACATAACACTCTGCTTAAGATTACATTTTAACAAAACTAACCCCCTACACAAATTCTTCCCTCCGGACAAAACGGACCTTGAACATGACAGTTGGAAGAAACATGCAGTGCGTGACACACACACACTGACTGAATGACTGAAACCAATTTATTGTCACACACACACACACACACACACACACACACACACACACACACACACACACACACACACACACAGAGAGAGAGAGAGAGAGAGAGAGAGAGAGAGAGCAATGTGTGAACGTTACATTAATCCTCATTGTCATCATATGCAGCAGTTATACAAGGCGATTTTCTTCATTCTCTTTCTTACACGAACTCTGACCAACGCACTCTGTAAGTCAGTCAGTCAGTCAGTCATCTCGTTCTCTCCCCCCCCCCCTCTCTCTCTCCCTGTCTCTCTCTCTTATAATAACTGCATCAGTATCTCTCTCTTTCTCTTTTCATCATCATCATCATCATCATCATCATCATCATCATCATCATCATCATCATCATCTTCATCATCATCATTTCATCATCATTTCTTTTTTTTTTTTTTTTCTTTTTCTTTTTTTTTTTTCATCCTTTTTTAATTTTTCATGCAAATACATGACATTCACATACATATAATAGACTAGAAGAAAAAAAAAACAGCCACCATACATACATACATACACATACATATACCGATCACCAGATCAGAGTTTAAGGTAGTACAACTGAGTCCAATTACATAATATAAGACGGGTGTAGATACATTAATGAACATGTTCAAACCTTTTATGAATTTTTATACAAACACACACGCGCGCGCGCGTGATAGAAGCATAACTAGCCAAAATTATTACACATAATACACGAACATTTAGACATGGGAAAATAAATGGTTTGTATGTCAGCCATTTTTCAAAAAAAGTTGTATAGCATAAGCTTAAATATGCATTATGTTGCTCGATTTTATATCTATAGTTCAATTTTTTCAAAAAAGATGTTGTTTGTGGAGGGTTTCCTTCTAATTTGCATGTGTATACGTAATGTTTTGCTAGTAATATAATGAAATATAAAATATCATCAATATTGATTGTCACATCAGAGCCCAATAATATTAAGGATTCCGTTAATTTCATATTCTCTGCGTTGACACATTTTTCTTTAATTAAACCAACAAGAGAATTCCAAAACTGTTGAACATATGTACATTTCCAAAGCATATGGTCAATACTATCTTTACATAAACCACAAAAACTACATTTATCATTATCAGCCACTCCCATTTCTTTTAAAATAACATTAGTACCTAGGCACCTATGCAATATTCTCAACTGAAACCATTTCAACTTTATGTCTTTAACTTTATGTACGTTCAAGAAGCATAATTTCCAGTTATGACGAACCGACATTTTCTGATCCCATTTGTCACAACATTTTGCTCGTAAATTATTATCAATCATAATATCATAGTATAATCTAGAGCCTTTATGAACGGCGAACAATTTCTTAAATGAGAGTGTTAAGTTAATACATTTATTGTTCTCAACAACAGTATTTCATCATCATTTCATCATCATCACCAGCTACTTCTTCTGTATAATTATCACAGCTATGGTTCCTCCCATTGTTGTTGTTGTTGGTGTTCACACACACACACACACACACACACACACACACACACACACACACACACACACACACACACACACAGAGAGGGTGGGGAGAGAGAGAGAGCCAGAGAGTGACAGAGAGAGAGAGATGGGGAAGAGAGAGAGGGGAGAGACAGAGGGAGAGACAGAGGGCTGGAGACAGAGAGGGGAAGAGAGAGAAGGGGGAGAGAGAGGTGAAAGAGAGAGGAGAGAGTGCAGAAAGACAGACAGATAGACAGAGAGAGAGAAGAAAGAGAGAGAGA